>JAHBCN010011721.1:96376-148876 GCA_019359885.1 Listronotus oregonensis
AATTAAACCGCTCGCCTTAGGCTCATCATCAGGGTTAAATAACGATTTTAGTCGATAGCGCCCGAACGGCATAACTTAAAATTTCCGAGTTTGCGCAAATCAATATTAGGTCTTAGCACAAGTATCCTGCGCGCAACGGCCATTTTCCAAGTCACGTGGTTTTTGACATATGACAGGTGACAGATGACATTTGACAGGTGACATTTGACATTTGACAGATAGTATTGGCCACGCCCTAAATAACGCGTCACACAAGATTCCTAAATATTTAATTACGTCAGAGATTTCGAGATATAAAGCTCCTCCGGAGGTTGAGGGCGTAAAACGTATCATCTCTCCCTACTTATTCGTTACCCCAACACAGCAATAGATTTGCCAACATAATATCTAAACTTCTTTCGCTTATATTTAATATAAATAGATGGCAAGCGCTCTGTGTATAGTTTGGAAAATAAACTACCTTTTTCTAAAAAAATCATCACCGTAAAATGTTTTTAAAAATGAAACGAGAAAGAAAGACCATCTAAATATTAAGTAAAGCTTTCTTTATAAATAAAACTAAAAATATTACTTCAGATTAAAATAAAAGTAAACAAAATAGGATTGAATTTTTTTTGGCATAACATGTACCTGTGCTAAATAAATAATTTAATAGCCCCATTAGTGTGAGAGCGAGAGGGGTTAAAAAAGTTACTAGGCCCATTTCACTAAATTTCGTTAAAAATGTGTTTCCTAGTAACAAAATGATAGGTGAGATCGCGCGGTCGCATTGCCGCCTATAACGGCAATGTTATTATTAATGACAAAAAATGGAAAGTTTAAGTTATAAAAAGCCAACTACATTGAGACACTGCATAAGCTATACCTAATTAAGCATAAAAAAACATTGTCAGACTCGTTGAATTGCTGTCATAGAGACATAAATCGTAAGAAAATAGTTTTTTTTTTAAATTAAAGAACCTGGTAGGTATGACTACTAAGCTACCAGGATCTTTAAGTTTTCTTTTACTTTCACTAAGGAGCCTCTATTCCCAAAAAAGTTTACCTTTTTGTAATTATATATAACAAGGCTCAAGAAGTTTAATTTCATTTATTCCTATATTGCAGTTTGAGTGATAATACTGCGTTTCTCACCTTTTTATATCACGTTTTCAGTCGTGCTGCACGTCACCTACTTGGAGTTGGCAAAAGAACTCATTTGAAATTCACAAATCCGTGAACTAATGCGAAGCCAGTTTTTATTAAGTGTGCTGTGTAAGCAAGTTCTGAATGTTTTTACGTAATACACCTACATAGCGCACATTAACATCTTAACCTATCGATACTAAGATTGGTTGTTTTGGAATTACTTGACGACATGGCGCTAGTTGCTTCTAATGTTTAGCTGTATTAGATTACAGTTGTTATAAAGGTAATTGCTTCGCAGTCAAGGGTGTCTACGGCCTACATTCGGTGTGACCATCCCCAACAAGGGTGAAACACGTGTAATCGAGTTGGCTGGACCCAGAGTTATCCATTTAGTTGAAGGCATTGTAATTTAAAACCACCCAAGCTTAGTAGTTATACTTACCAGGATTTTTTTTTAATTTTCATTTAGAAGCCTCTATGCCCAAAGAAAGTTTACATTTTTAAAATTATTTATACCAAGGCTCAAGAAGTTTAATTTTATATATACAGTGAAACGATTTCAAGGGACCAAGGAATTTGTACCATTTAAAGAGGTGTTCATTTATCCAGTTTTCCAATTAGACAGGTTTAAAATAGTTGTTGTCTCATTTACAGAGGCCCCTGCTTATAGAGGTCAAAATGTATCGTTATTCCATTTATAGAGGGGAAAATGTTGATAAAAATGCGTATTTTATGAATTAAATGTAGGTATGTATTTATTTATTACATTTGTGTAAAAAAATACGTGTATACATAATACGTACATAATACAATACACTAAAGTTTATGACTTAAAGTAATCGGTTATATGTATTTGTTTGTATTTGATTGCTGATTCTTGATGAAGTAAATTTGATCAAAAATGCTAGAATCATTAATATTTGACATCTCGAAATACTTTTCTAAAGCTCCCATCGCCTCACGCTTTGAAATTTTTACCGAAGTTTCTTCACAATCTTCTTCTACTTCTTCTCCTGTGTTCAAAGAAGAATACGTAGAAACAATGTCATCATCATTGAGTTCTCCTGAAATGAGTACATCATCGTCCATAGAAACGAAATCCTGAAAAGTCGGCTGCTGGTCGTTTTCGTCGTACCTACAGGTGGTAATTATTTTGTTCCATTCTGGAAACGCTGCACAGATCTCTATCTCCTCTTGTAGGCTCTCAGGTTCAGATACATTCGCCACTTTAAATCCAGCTTTTTGTAGAGTAATTAATTGTGGTTTTGATTGCACGTCAAAACCTGAGATAGTACTGATAAACAAAGCACGCGCAAACGGTGCAAAATAAATTCAAATGTTTGCAAACAAACGTCTCCCAACCTGAAATAATGGTTTACCACTTACATATTAAAAATCTATTAAATAAACAGCGCAAAAATTGATATAATGTTTCACTCATACAGGGGATTGAGCTACAGGGTCCCATTTATAGAGGTTAACAACGAGAAAATCCTTAAAATCAAAATTTCATTTAACCAGGTTCGAAAAGTCCCATTAACAGAGGTAATTGGATAATGAAGTGCCGGGACCTCATTATAATTCTCAATAATGAAGGTTTTTTAATTATCGAGCTCCCACGCGCGATGATTGCTGAGCACTGAGCTCTCACGCGGTTTACCACTTTTATATCGCGGTCTAACGATTTTTGCAACGACACTTCGAGGTCTGGCCACTATTTTTAAGCCCATATATTCTGTAACATATCTCAATTAGAAATGTCTGTATGTAACTTAAAAATTGATTCTTTTTGACGTTTGTAGATCGGTCTGATGGCGAACTTATCGTCGACGATAAGTCTGACTATGTTTTTAATGCTTATTTAGATACAGTACCGGTTTATCCATTGGGCGCTTTGGGCGGGCGCCCAGGAGCCCGTTGAGGCCCGTGCTATATAATAAAAGTAAATAAAAAAACCGTAAAATAATTTAAAAAAATCAAGTCCGCATATTAATAAGCTACTATTTTCTACTTAAGATCTCTTCAAGAGAATTGAATGCTACAAAGATGTAACATCAGCTTTTGGATGTTTTTTTACTAGAGATAAAGAGAACGATATAAAAACGATGTAGATAAAACCCAAAAAAATTTGCATAATGAAATAACTCATTTTTTAATGTAATGCCAAAACCTAATGCGTCAGGCGAGCGATCATTTTTAGCATTAAAAAGAATAAAAACATATTATTTTCGATTAAATTTGGGTCAAGAAAACCTAGACGCATTATCAATATTATATATAGAAAATGACGAACTGGAGCAACTAAACTGTGATGAGATAATATGGCAGTTTGCTAATGCCAAGTCAAGAAAGAAAGTTTTCTAATTTTTTTGTAATATCTACGTATTTTTTAAAATATTTTTTTTGTTTGTGATTTGTTTTTTTTTAGTATTTTTAAGAATATTTTGTTTGTTTGCAACTTTTGTATTTTGATATTTTTACATTTTTTAAACGTGTTTTGGAATATTTTTTACGTTTTTTTATTCTCCTTGTTTCTTTGTGTTTAAATAAATATTTTTGTAAGTAATGCATGTGTTTTTTTGTTAAAAAAATTGGCCATGAATAGCATAGGGGGCCCTAAATCGCCAGCGCCCTTAAACGGGCACTGTTTAGATACAGACAATTCGCTATTTTAGTAGTAGCCGCCTATTAATTACTGGAATTTTCCAACCTTTTTTGTATAGATGGTTTTTATTGGCGGCAATGCATTCTGACCTATCATTTTGATATTAAAAAACATGCCCTTAACTGTATGTAATAAAATGAACCGGTAAGTTATAACCTTTTTTACACCTCTCTAGCACCCGGACTATAATATCATTATGGTCGCGTTACTATTTTAAAACAAATATGTACTATATTTTATTATTATATAGTAAATTATAGCAAATTAATATTTATGATACTCGTAAATACATTCTTTTAGAGTCGGTAACAAAATAAAATAATATTATAACCTATCATTAAAAAGTGTGCTATTGACAATTTCCTAATTTTATCAATATATAATATGTAAAGTAAAGTTAGCAAATATTAATAAAATTGCACAAACTGTAATTAAACTAATTCTTTTAATCTAAAATGCAATTATTTATATAGCCATTGTAATTCAGAGTTTCAATAAATTAATTAAAACTAATTACTAAGCACAGAAGGGCAAATAAAAAAAACCTGACACAATTGGTATACAATAATCCTAATTAAGCTTTTTATAAACATTATGGCAGCATTTTTAAACTAATATTAATAAAATATCAATAGAAGTACTTCTTGACAAAGTAAAAATAAATGCTTTCTAAAATTCCTTAACCACAGACATTGAACATAAGAACAACTTAAAAGAATATTCCTTGGATTTTTTTCCAGTTCTAAAAAGCTAATAAAAGCCAAAACAGTAGTGACTTCGCACTATTTTATTAATTGTAATATTAATAGGACACAGAAGAAGGTTATTAGCAAATATGGTATAACAAATGGTGTGTAATGTCTAGAAGACTATAAAAAATTATTTTACCATCCACGTTTATGTCACATACCACAAATCTTTTTATACACATCAACACAGCAAATATGTGTGGAGAGCTTTTTTGTACAGAATAAAAATTCCTATCAAAGTGACACTTTCTACAGTTGGAAAACTTTTTTGTCGCAAAATAAATGCAAAAACAAATTTTAAAAAAATCAGACGTATTTCTGAGGTAAGCTAGGTATAGGTATTTAGGCCTTTCTTCAAAGAAAAAAAAGCTGACGTCAAAACATTTAAAGTAAGCGTAGCTTTTAAAGTCAGCTTTCTTTTCTTTGGAATAAACACTCTATCTATCCATAACACCAAAATCTTGGACTTACATTGTCTTTATTTGTTAACTGATACACAACGTTTCGGTTAATGATATATCTCCAACCGTTTTCAAGTGATAACTAAAAACTATTTCTAAAAGCTACGACTTATATACCAATTGATGTTGACCAAAACTAACCAAAACTAACCAAAATTTCTTTTAACTATAATTAAAAGTTACCAAGTTTTTTTGTCTTATTATCCAATGGCTATTGAAGTTTAGTTATTTTTTATTTTGTTTAAATTAGCCATTGTTTCATTTAACCATAACGTTTAGTGGTGCGAGGTGGCGTGATGAGCTAACTCAAAACTTTTATTTTTATAATATCAAAAATAGGGTTGATTTATAATAAAATGTTAAGAGTTGCAAACCATATTATTGCCGCTAAAAGTTTAATGGTCCTTATTTCGTTACACGTTTTACAGTTGTAATGAATTTTAAAATATTTCCATTATTTTAGCCATTTTAAAATTTAATGCAGGAAGATAAAATTTTGATTGCTAGTATTATTTGTAATATTAGGTACGTTTACTTTTCAGGTTATAAATGTATTTTTTTTTTTGTTAATTTATAAAGTATATCTTATTTTTTATAAACTACATATTGTGATTATCAAAAGCATATTTATAAAGTGCTGTAATGTGTTTATTCCAAAAAAGACATACCTATCTAACAAACTTATTTGTTGATTTTTTTATATCTTTTCAGAAAGACCTAATAAATTAACTCTCTTGTTCATTTATCTTTCCGAGTCTCTGATACAACTGGAGGTTGTTATCGACCTCTCCAAAAAAATCGTATACTGTTTTATAAGGAGATACCTGCAATAAAGGTATAATTTAACTAAACAACTTATCTTAATATTTTTAAACCTCTTTAAGAATAAAAAAAATATACATGCGCCTGCTGTAACAATGCTAAAGATCGTTCTTTCTAAAACAAAACATTAAACAGCAACACTTTACGTTATTACTATCGGTCAAGACATCGTATCCATAGGACCACTGTAGAATATTTTCTCAATCAATAAACAGCCCTTAGACAGCAAAAATTTAATAATTACTACATAGTGGCCCGATTCGATAATAATATTTGCAATGTTGCCAAGTGTATACTTTTTAAGATAAACTAATTCACTGTATTTCTTTAAATTTAAAGCTTGGTTTATTTTATTACAATTAATACGGCGCACCGCCATAACTTAAACCTCAAATGGTCAGAACTTTATTCTGTGTAGTTTTTGAAATACAGCACGTGGGAAAAATGTACAAATTACTTTATAGCGATTTAGAAAACACTTAATTCACAAAACACACGCCCACAAAAAAAAAGGGTCAGAGCGGAGTGTCAGACTAGGATTTTCTGCCGTATTTTTTTTCGCTAAACACGAATCTTCAAATTTGAAGATCAAACAGCAAAAAATCGAGAAAACTTCGAAAAACCGACACGGTACATTTACCGGCAGAAACCTGCTACCACGAAATGTTTGGACTATGACTATATAAACTATAAGAAATACAAAAAATTTCATAAATCAAAAAAGAGAGCTTTTAAAAATTGTCTTTTAAAAAGTTATGGGCGTGAAGTGTGTGACCCTGTCAATATATGTGTCCTATTGTCAGTATTAAAATATTTCCGTGGCTAAAGCACTCGTTTGCAAGGCCAAAAAAAAATTATATACCGGCTGGTGCATCGCCAGACTGGCCATAGGAAATCCCATGTAAATTTTGATACATTGAAATATTGGCTCCCCTATTGAATTTACAACAAAATTATATTAGACTATTTTGAAGACGTTGATAAGATTAGCTCACATACTAAATTTCGTTATTTTCTGATAAGGCAATTAAAAGTTATTTAAGAAAAACTATTTGTATAATCGTTGCATACCTGCTACGTACCTTAATGAATCCACCAGTAATAAATAAAATGTCTTGTCAACTTTTTAATTCACGTTTTACTTTGTATTATTTATTTTAACATGTTTTACAGTATTGAAGAGAAAATAATGGTTGTAATCATTTAATAAATACAAGTAATTACATTGAACTATATAAAGAGATTTTTACATAATTGAACAATTTTATAGGAAGGTAAAAAACACACTTAAAAACTGTCTAAAAATACGTTTTAACACAACACATTGAAACTAAAAGCTAATGTTTTTTAATTAGATGCTCAAACAGAAGTCCGTTTACTGCTAAGCAATATCCTAAACGGATATAAAATTTAGTTCTTACATTATGAAGTTGAAATGCCGATAGTCGATCGCACGCCGCTGAAATTGAAACTTTTAATTCTTCTAAATTTTGATAACTCAAATTTGTATAAATAACATTTTTTATATGACCCCAAAGGAAAAAGTCGTTTGACAAAAGATCAGGAGACCTAGCTAGCCAATTTATGGTGTAATTTGGTCCTATAGTGAGTCCATTGAAAACATTTTGAACATATTCCCTTACTTCTCGTGAATTGTGTGCAGGACAACCATCCATTTAAAACCAAGTGTTTTGATTGTCGAGTGCAACTTCTTCCAATGCCGGCCCCACTTGATTTTAGAATAGTTCTAAAAAAGTTTCTGTTCCCAAATTGTGATTCAAGAAAAAAGGTCAATGTCCAAATATAGCAGCCCAAACGTTTACCTTTTGAGGGTTTGAGTCCTTGTAGATACAAATCTGTGTTTATTATCTTTGCTCCAGTATCTGATGTTTTGAACGTTTGGTTCATTGTTTAATGTGAAGGTGCATTCGTCACTAAAACAAATATTGCGTAAGAAGTCCCTATCGTTATTCGCCATTTCCATAACTTCAAAACAAAAATCTGCTCTTCGGATCTCATCGCCTTCTCTTAATTCCTGATGTCTTTGATATTTGAACGGATGATAATTATATTTCTTTACTTTGCATAGTACTGTGCTGTGATCCTTTCCTACAACTTTGCCAAGAAGCCTGGTGCTTATTCCTTTATTCTCTTCTACATGAAGTAAAACATCTAAATCGGCATTATTTTCTTGAGCTCTTCCATCGAGTACATTATTATTTCACTGTAAGCAGTTGCATCTATTAATAACAGTACCTTTTGTCTCAAACTTCTGATCTGAATGTTCAGAGGGTGGTAATATACCACTGTACCTAGACCTCAGTAGGTCCTTTGTGCTTCCTCTTGTACAGGCGGGAGATTCACTGCGTCGTCCAACCTATTGATTTAAAATAGTTGACGACGTCTTTATGTGGAATCTCCCTAATTTCGGCCAGTAATGGCCAATTCGTGCCCAGCATGGAGTTCCGTTCGAATGTGAGGGCGGGACAATCGCAAAGAATGTGTTTTGCGGTCTCATCTTCTTGTTCACAGCCTCTACATAATCCTGTGTTCGTAAGACCCATTATAAATAGGTGTCCTCGTAGCCCGCAGTGGCCAGTTAGAACGCCCGTTAGTGTTCGGAGGTTCCTTCTGGACATCATAAGGTTTTTTTCGCTATTGACTTGTCTGGATAGCTCAGCATTATTTTTGCAAAATTGCAGTTTGTAGTATCATCCCATTTCCCTTTAAACAGTCGATGGGAGTATTCTTTAATGATGTCTTTAATCGCTGTTTTTGTCAGTCCAGTGGTGGGGGCAGGACCAACTAGTTTCCGTCCCGCAGCCGCTCTGGCCAGCGAGTCAGCGGTATGATTACCTTTAGATATGTCATGTCCCTTGATCCAGGCTAGGTTGACCACATTATTTAGAGAGATGTTAGTCAGGGCTTGATGACATTCTAGTACTAGTCCCGAAGTAATTCGTGGTCTTTTCAGGGCTAGTAATGCTTGCCTATTGTCTGTATAAATACAGATCGTATGGTTGGCGATGTTGCGGCTTTTAATTTCGTAAGCCGTAAACTTATGAACGATATTTTGAACTGTTGTCTTACTTGGAATGTGTCTGTCAGGAAAAAACATGTCGGATACTCTTCGATAACTATTTTCCATGTAATACCATTCAATCATTGTTACTTTCTCTTCAATACTGTAAAACATTTTGAAATAACTAATACAAAGTAAAACGTCAATTAAAAAGTTGACAAGACATTTTATTTATTACGGGTGGATTCATTAAGGTATGTAGCAGGTATGCAACGATTTTACAAATAGTTTTTCTTAAATAACTTTTAATTGCCTAATCAGAAAAAAAATAAATTTAGAATGTAAGCTAATCTTATCAAAGTCTTCAAAATAGTCTAATACAATTTTGTTGTAAATTCGATAGGGGAGCCAATATTTCAATGTATCAAAATTTACATGGGATTTCCTATGGCCAGTCTGGCTATGCATCACCCGGTATACATTTTTGATAAGCTAAATAATAAAGGAGATATGAACAAAAATATAATTTTGACAAATAATTTCAGTCCAAAAACGAAAAAAAAATGTGACTTTTGGGTTTTTAAACAATAAATCACTTATTTTATTCATTTGAATCCCAAGTTACTTAAAATTTGCAGAAAAAAAACCAAAAATAACAAATTTTTATTTTTCCGATTTTTCCCAGAGGTCATGACTCAAAAAATATTGTATTTAGACAAAAAGGGTGTAAAAATTAAATTAGAGGTCTTTTAAAAATACATTGTTTATTTATTATAAAGTTTTGTGTATCTTTTATAGTTTTTAAAATATTGACGTTTTAAATTAAAAAAAATATCGTTGATATCTGAAATTACGCCTTTTCTCGATTATTTGTTGTTTGCTCCCAATTTTGACTTTAGATTCATGTTCAGCAAAAAACATACTCCAAAAAATCCTAGTCCGACACCCAGCACACAAGATTTTTTTTTGTTTGTTCCTGTATAATATTTATAATTTTGCCTATACTTTTAAAGACTAGACAACTTCCTTTTTTTAAAGGGGGAGCCAAAATTATTTCTATTGCAATAAATTTAGCTCACCGGTATTACTAAATATTCAAAAACAAGTTGTTTATAACAGCAAACACTTTAGAAATTTTAGTACTTATTTAATAACGTTCCTAATGATATAAAAAGCATAATTGTTTTTGCTTAGCATTTAAATCACAAAACTCTGTCTTTATCTATCGACTTGAAAATGGACTACTTTATGCCACTTCTGATGTTCACTTTGCAAGCCTTAATAAAAGACAATTGCTTTCAAAGGTAGTTGTGATAAAAAAGAAATAAGCAAAATAAAGAGTTTTGTTTTTGCATTTTACATTTAGTTAATTAAAAACAAAAAAGTGGAAATTATATTGTTATGATAACAGGCTGCGCATGTTCAGCAAAAAAAATACTCCAGAAAATTCTAGTCTGACACCCAGCACACACCATTTTTTTTTGTTTGTTCCTATGTAACATTTATAATTCTGCCTATATTTTTAAAGATAAACTAGACATTTCGTTTCTTTTAAATGGGAAGCCAAACTTATTTCTATTGCAATAAATTTAGCGCACCGGAATTACTAAATATTCAAATTTTAGAACTTTATTTTATGTAGTTTCTGAGATATGAAAACTGCATTTCCCTTTAAAAATCCTAGAAACGGCTTAATGAATAAAGCAATAGTTAGTACATAGTGGTTTCTTAAGTCTTAGTTAATTAATTATTGATAGACACATATTAAAGAATTTAATATGTAGTGGTTGCTTCACATAAATTCAATTATTTAAATATTTTTAAAACAAAAAAGTCTAAGGGGGCCAAGTCGGTGGATTGGGCTGGCCATGTCAAGCGTCCTTTTTTGTCTTTGGAAATAGTTTCTTTCAAAATGTGCGCACATTTGGAGGATTTTTAAAAGAAAATGCTAAGTTGTCACATTTCAGAAACTAGATAGTATAAAGTTTTGACATTTGGAGGTGCTGAATTCGTTAAAATAAAAGAAAACTAGGCTTTGTATTTAAAGAAACGACGTTGCCTACTTTATCCCAAATAGTGGCAACATTGTAAAAATCATCATCAAATCCAGTGTATCCTAAAACCCCTATGGGGTATTTTTTGCGTTTTGGCCTTGGTTCAGTGAACCTCGTGTGTTAAAAATTATGATTGTTTTCTCGGGAAAGGACCACTAAGGGCTCGGAAAACCGGGTTTTTGTTTCCGAAGACCAAAGGCTCGATCAAAGGGGAATTTCTCCTGCCATTTAGAAGTGCCGCGACGGTATCTTTAACGTTGGACAGTTAAGTTTGCATCGTCGTTTTTTCACCTTTGAGTGCTTGAACGTGCACATACAAGGTTTTTCGTTATTTTTTTTCTTAATGTTTAGACAAAGACTATGAAAATTATTCACGGTATGTGCTGGCGAATGAATACCTGAAAAATATTTCAAGCAATTAATTATAGCAAGCAAGCAAAACCAATTTAAACATTTTTATAAGAGTCCGACCGAAACTGGTTTTCCGGCCGAAACCGAAACCGAAACCGAATATTCGGCCGTGGCTTCAGTTTCGGCCGAAACCGAAACTCACGTGGTCAAGTATAAAATTCCTTAAAATACTTAAATTTGGTGCAGTTTACCCATTATTCTGCATTAATTAGGACATGAAATGGAAACACAGTATATCAATTTTGTTGCAATCACTTATTTTAATTTTATCTTTTAGGTACCTTTTATATAAAAATAACAATTACTAAAATTTTGCTACAGAGCTATCCGAACGGCGCACTTGCCGCGAGAAACGAAGTTAGGCGAGCGTGCATGACATCTTCCGAAACTGCCGCCGAAACTTGATTTTTTGCCGAAACTCAGCCGAAACCGAAACCGAAACCGAACTTTCGGTCGAACACTAATTTTTATACGAGACCGTTTGTGGTCTTTTAAAACACACTCTAAATGTTTCTATACACACATGCATAGGTTAGTATGGTTATTGGATCTTTGATACTAAAAAATATTTTTTTAAAATTAAATTTGCTTCTCCCTTGCTAAACCTTTTCATAAAGAACTAACGGTGTTCACTTCCGACGAGCTAGAATATTAGGTTTACTTCGGAAAAGCTTTGTTAAAAGCCAAGTGCCTGTAAGACAAATTTCTCAAGAAAATTGAGAATAAGAAAGAACATGATAATTGTACCAGTATTAAATATAAAAAGTACAGCAAGTAATATAAAGAATGGTAATAACTATTTGTATATAATTTTTAATCAAAACTTTTACCCTTATAGAAACACTAGGTGTATCATAGTACAGTACAGACACATAGTACCATATACATATATGTTTCTACCTTGTCTTTAAAGTAAATATATGTGATGTATAGTATTGTATAAACAACTTCTAAATATTTTGCGTAATACACATACATGGCGAATATTAACATCTTAACCTGTCGGTTTTGAGATTGGTTTTTTGGAATTGCTTAAGGGATGGCGCTAGTTGCTTCTAATGTTCAGCTTTATTAAAATATAGTTGTTCTTAAGGTGACTGTTTTACTGTCAAGAGTGTCTACGCCCTACATTCGGTGTGTTCATCCCCAAAAGGCTGAAACACGTTTAATCAAATTGGCGGGACCCGGGGTTAGTTTTGGTTGATTTTTCTTGTCTTTTTGTTAAGGAGCCTTTATGCCCAAAGAAATTCTACCTTTTTGATATTTTGTATAATAAGGCAAAATAATTTTTGTTTATATATATATATATATATATATATATATATATATATATATATATATATATATATATATATATATATATATATATATATAAAATAGGGTGTTGCTCCGCCGAGCGGGACATAGGGAATTCCATGTAAATTTTGAAGTAGTCAAATATTGGCTCACCTAATTATTTTAGAAAAAAATGCTATTAGGATTTATTGAAGAGCACAATAAGTTCCACCCAAAATGAAAATTTGAGCATTTTTCAACCAACCAGTAAAGAGTAAACTTCTTAAATACTTCTGCAACGTAGTATCTCATTATGCACCCTGTACTCTAGAAATTAATAATAAAAACACCATATCGATTTATCAGTGACAATTTAGATCAATAATTTATAATGTCATTGCCAAAACTGAACAATTTTATACGGGAATTTAAAAAAGAATCCTCGCATTTCATTTTAGTTTACAGCTAATTCCAACACATGCACTCACAGTTACGCAAGACAATAAAACAAATTTGTCTACATTTAGAAATCAATTTATGACGAAAATATCAGGATTTAAGCAAATGCTCAAATATTCCTCCATTAACTGCCAGACAATAACCCAAACGATTATAAAACTCATTTCTTACGTTGGCTAGTTGGCACATCGATATTCTGGCACATTCAGCGGAAATAGCATTCCTTAGCTGGTCTAAATTTTCATATTTTTTATTGGTATAAAGCTTAGTTTTTAAATGTCCCCATAGAAGAAAATCGTTTGGCGAAAGATTTGGAGACCTGGCTGGCCAAGATATTGCGTGGTTCGGGCCTGTGATATCGCTATTAAATGCGTTGTTCAAGTATTCGCGCACAGCTCTGGTACTGTGTGCTGGGCAGCCATCAATTTGATGCCAAATCTCTTGATTACTCCGCATTGAAATTTCGGTCAAGGAAAAATGGTCCAAGGATATGGTGGCCGAAAATTCCCGCCAAAACATTAATTTTTTGTGGATATTGAGTCCCTGTCTCAACAAATCGATTTTGGTACCGGCAATTTTGAATGTTGGGTTCGTTGTTCAATGTAAAAGTGCATTCGTCAGTAAAGCAAATATTTTGTAAAAAACCTCTGTCAGTGTTTGTCCTCTTCATCATCTCAAAGCAAAATTCCTGTCGTCGTATTTCGTCTCCGTCTCTTAATTCTTGGTGTCTTTCGTACTTGTAAGCGTGGTATTTACATCTTTTTAAAATTCGAGATATTGTGGTGTGGTCTTGTCCAGTAATGTCCTCCAGTTGTCTCGTGCTAATGTTTCCTTCGGCCTCCTCTACACAAAGTATCACGTCTAAATCCCTCTCGTTTTGTACAATTTCTCTCTGATTTTCACGTCGATTTTCTTCACATTTGCAATTATTGATTACTGTGCCTGTAGTTTCAAATTTTTTTATCGTCCGTTCTATTGTCGATTTACTTGGTATTGGCCTATTGGGAAAATAGGCTGCAAATATGTCCGCTACTTTTCGATAACTATTTCCCTGATAAAACCATTTTATAATAGTGATTTTTTTTTTGATTTGAGTAGTTCATTATTTAAAAATGATGTGACATTGATCTGACAACTTGAGAGTAAGAGGTTAAATAATTTTTCTGGTATTTTATTATAAACTTCTAATAATACAGGGCGCGTAAGAAGATAGGAGATTCGTAACTTATTTTAGCATTTATCTCTTAGCTGGCGGACTGAAAAGAGCTAAAATTTGTACACTTGGTACAACTTTTCGTGCTCTTTAAAAAATCCTAATAATATTTTCTTATAAAATAATTAGGGGAGCCAATATTGGACCACTTCAAAATTTACATGGGATTCCCTATGTCCCGCTCGACGGAGCAACACCCGGCATATATATATATATATATATATATATATATATATATATATATATATATATATATATATATATATATATATATATATATATATATATATATATATATATATATTCCCATTTTTATATCACTTTAAATATTTGTATGAAAATTGGTGTACGGCGTTTATGCATTTTTTGACCTAAGAAACATTTTTTTATTTCCAACAGTTAAAAGTTATCTTATTAAATAAATTATTGTTCAAAGTTACATAAATCGTTTTTTCTCGTAATTGGTTCAATAAGTAAATTTATTTTTTATGGGAAAACGGTGAGTCGTACGAAAAAAAGTCAAGTAACCAAATTTGTTTTAAATTGACCGGGGAATCCAAAAATAATTTTTACTTTAAGAGAAAGCAGTGGCGTACTACTTTTTCCTTCAAAAATATCTAGTCAGAGTCCAGTACGGACGCCACTGTTGGAAATAAAAAAATGTTTTTTAGGTATAAAAATGCTCTTTAATGCATAAACGCCGTACACCAATTTTCAGAAAAATATTTAAAGTGGTATGAAAATGATAATAAAAAAATATTTTTTTCTTAAAATTTTAACACCCTTTATCTTAAAAGTTAAGACGTTTAGGACATACATTCATGTAAAGTTTTTTTTAATGGGTTTTAGAATCCCCCTCTTAAATATTAGCATGTTATTAAGAAACACCCTGTATAAAAAAATATAAGATAAGATAAAACTAATATTAAAGATGTTTATATATACTAAAAAACTTTTGTTTAGACCACATATAAAATTTATAAAATTAGTTTTCAGTAAATGATTAAACTTAGCAGCAAAAACACATTACAGCTTATCCTCTTAAATCCAAAGACTAAAAGTAAACCAGAAAATGCTGCCGGGTTTGCTCATTTTCTTTTAAACGTAATTGTTTTTAGGGGCACTTGCCCTTTGTTAAAGTTAGTAAAGTACGGAAAAGGGTGAACAGAATGAAGTATTTTAAAATTGATAAGATGTAAAGATAGGTTGCGGACGTGGTTGCAGGATAAAAGTTTGGATGTTTAATTTGTAAGCTGTTGGTGGCAAAACATTTAAAAAGCTATGTTGTACTTTAAACATATTTATTCAAGACGGATATGTTTTTTAATGGCAACTATACAGATATATAAACTAAATTAAATAATCGTGTTATAAATACGCAAATTATTATCATAATATATGGCCAAACGATTACGAAGCATCTTGTTCGCACTTCGTTTGTATTTTTTAAATATATTTATAATTTTTTGATAAATATTTGCAACAATTTATATAAAAAGAAACCATTTTAAAATTGTCAGTTTAAAAATGCACTTAGTAACTGCTTTGCTAAGTTATTAGTATATACAGGGTGTCCGGAAATAACGTTCGAATAATTGTAGGGAGGATTCTACATGTTAAATTATGAAAAAAAGTTCATATCAACATCTGGTTCCGTTTAAGATGGTCATTTAAGTTTTGTCATATGAATGTTTTTTAATAGTAGGCACTTTTCAGTGTTTTTACTTAATTATTTTTTTAATCAGGGGCGTACCGAAAGGGGAGGCCTCGATTTAATTTGTCCATATTTTTATTAAACGCTATATTTCTGCGGTAAACGAATTTTCCCTAAGGTTCAAAAATAAAGTTTATTTGATTATAATTGTGTTAATAACAGTGTAATTAAAAAAAATATTGTTCTCACCTTTCAAAAAATGCCGGAATACTCTTTTGCCTGAACGACCATGAATGCACTATTTTCTTTGAAGAGTGTTTTCTTTTTATGTTATTTATACCACGAAATCAGAGTTTCTAAAGAAAACTGCAAAAATATGACGTTTTATAAAAATGTTAATAAATTAAATCCAGGCCTTCCCTGTCGGCACGCCCCTGATTAAAATAATAATTTAGTAAAAACACTGAAAAGTACCTACTATTAAAAGCAATATATATGCTAAAGTTTAGATGACTGAAACGGTTCCAGAGATATAAAATAAAATCTATATCCCGATGCCATCTTTGAATCGCCATAGCGACCTTATGACGCATTTGCGGACCTATGTTGATATGAACTTTTCTTCAAAATTTAACAAGTAGAATCACGCCTAGAATTATTCGAACGGTATTTCCGGACACCATGTATAACCTATATGATAAAAATGGCAGCCTAAGTAGCACAATAGTTGTTATATGCAAATTATTAAATTTAAACAGTTTTTTTAGTCATAATCAAAAAAAGATTAGTCCAAGTTATGTCAAAATTAAATTTTTAAAGTATTTTATAACAACCAAAACTTTAAAAATTTTAGTATTTTTTAATAACGTTTCCCAATGTTATAAAAAAGCATCATTGTTTTTGCTTAGCATTTAAATCACAAAACCCTCTCTCTATCAATGGACTTGAAAATGGTCTACTTTATGCCACTTCTGATGTTCACTTTGCAAGCCCTAATAAAAGACAAAGGTAGTTATGATAGAAAAGAAATAAGCAAAATGAAGGGCTTTTGTTTTAACATTTTACATTTAGTTAATTAAAAGCAAAAAAATGGAAATTATAATGTTATGATAACAGACTGCGCAACTTTGTTTGAATTTTGGTTTAATTTTTTAAATATATTTTTTTTAAATTCGTTAAGAAAGGTTATTTTTACAATTTTTACAAATTAATAATTTGTAAACTTAACAGTTTTAGTACAACTACATAAAATATTAAAATTCTCCAAAGCCTAAGAACTTATATATAACTAGTACAATAAAAGCAAAAAATATTTAAATTGAATTTCTATAATTTTTAGAATATATAAATTATAGGGAACAAGCCTTTATATTTTATCGATTGCTTAGTATGAAAACCTCGAATTTCCCTTTTTTTTTCAATATATATATATATATATATATATATATATATATATATATATATATATATATATATATATATATATATATATATATATATATATATATATATATATATATATATATATATATATATATATATATATATATATATATATATATATATATAACAGCTGTTACAAAATTTCATCTACGCAGGGCTGCTCTCTACAGACAACAACAGGAACCACGTATATCAAAATTTAGTGGATTTAGTGTAAAGACCATGTATATCCAAGGAGCATTGGCTGCATTTTTTTAGGTATTCACAGGGTGTTTTCTTACTTCAAAATATTTCGTGGGTGTTAGTTCAAATCCAAAACATGTAATTTACAAAAGATCACCTGCAGTTATTGGCTTAATAATCTATAACAACTTGTCCACGGTAATAAAAAAGTGTTAAACTATAAATTCTTTTAAAAAATCGCTTAAACTGTTTTTTGTAGATATACGTCCCAATATTATATTAGACGTTAAATCTTTTAGGTATATATGATCAAACTTTTTTCTTTCTTTGTGTTATGTGGAATAATAAATTTACTTATTCTGTTTGTGTATGCATATGTTCTAATGTATCATATACATATATTAGTACCTTTATTATAACGGATTCTATACAATATACTTAAATTATCAAAAAAATAAAGAATTGTAACTAAGTAAGTAAGACTAAGGATATTCAAAACATTTTCCTATCAGTACAACATTTTCATTAATTACCTCTATCTTAACTAAGATCTTTTTTAAAACTTCATAATTTTTTTTTGTCAAAATAGGTGACTCTTTTTTTGTAACCTTAGAGACTTCCGCATAAACAGGGAGTTAAAAATGACATCTAGATTATTAAAAACTTTTGTAGGTATAGTTAAATCAAAAGAAAGTATAAGATTTAAAATATATTTTAGGAACTTAGAATAAAAATGATCTTAGGCAAATTCAATTATTTTTAAATGATTAAAGGTTAAATATTTAAAAAAAAATAAAAATGGCTGGTTAATTATAGTCTGTCTTAAAATATATCGTTATGGCTTTTGACGGACCATACCCCAATAAATCTTTAACGAATTTATTACCTATTGTTATTGGGTAAACCCATTTGTTCATAAGGGCAGGGGTGGGTCAGGTATTTCTTGAGTATTAACCATTAGGCATATAAATATTTTCGCTAATATTTTAGTAGCAGTGTTGAATAACCGTTTTTACTGTGCGTTTCGAAAAAGTTGTTTTACGAGAATATAACTATGTCGCGTCGAAATCATTTGTCATTAAATGGAAAACAGGTTGTGAAAAATATGTATGAAACTTTAATCAGTAGAGGTCTAATTAAACAAGAAGCTTTAAAAGAAACCTGTCTACTTACAAAAACTCCAATATCATCGATAAGGGATATTATTATTAGTGAAGAATTGAACAAAAGAAAAAAACGTAGTGATTTTCAATCTCACCGTATAGACAATAGTGATCAGGACCTAATAAGAAGGAAAATATATTGTCTTTATGAAAGCGGAGTTATTTCTACCTTGGATAAACTGAAAAAGAAGCTAGACGAAGACGAAACCAATATAAATATTAGCCGTGCCACCCTCCATAGAGTTGTTTGTAAAATGGGATTTAAATACCGCAAAACAGACAAAAGACAAGTAGTAATGGAATCGCACAGATTAAGCACTTGGAGATTTAATTACCTTCAAGAAATTAAAAAATATAGGTTAAAAAACAGATCCATAATTTACCTTGATGAAACATAGTTCGATTCACACGACTCAGTATCCAAAGGATGGGTTGATTCCAGTCAAAACTGTCAGACGAAAACACCTTCAAATAAAGGAAAACACATTACCATAATACACGCTGGTTCAGAAGACCGATTTGTCCCAAACTGCTTGCTGTTGTCTGCAAAGAATATTAAGGATTCTAGCTTGGATTATCATGAGGATACAAGTGCAGAACTTTTTGAAAACTGGTTTCAAAATTATCTTTTAAAAAATATTCCAAACAACAGTGTTATTGTCATGGATAACGCAAGCTACCACAACCGTCTGCTACACAAAGCACCAGCTTCATCAAGTTCAAAACTGAAATCCAGGATTATTTGTTAGAAAATGATATTTATTTTGAATTCAGTTACAAAAAAACGCATCTTTTGGAAGTCCTAAATTCATATGCAATTAAAAAACAATATGTATGTGATAATTTGGCTGAACAGGCTGGGCATACTGTCTTACGGCTTCCTCCGTATCACTGTATGTTTAACCCCATAGAGCATTTGTGGAACCAAGTAAAATCAAAGATCAGAGCAGAAAATGTTACACTTACTTTAAGTCCCAGTGTTATAAATTTGATAAAAAATGTAATTACTAACATGCCAGTTCACTACAGCACATTATAAAAATTGAGGACTTATATAAACTTTATATATATTTAATTTCTTAATGTAATTTTAAGATTATACTTACCTAAATAAACAAAAAATTATAAATCTTTATATTATTAGTCCGTCTATAAGTCCGTCCCTAATGTACTGTCCTCTAATACCTACCGATCCGGAGTTTTATTGCTGTCGGCAGGTATAATCCATAGATGAAGGCAAGAGCTAACAAGGTATACTTTGAGACAAACTATACTAGCAATTGGCTTTTTACTTTTTTATTGATGTTGCTTTATGTATGTAGTAAAACAGTCGAAATTCTTCAACCAAATAAACTGATACCCTAATGACAAAAGTGACGTAACGGACGGAGAAAGGGTTCAAGCTTAATGTCTACAAGGTGACACGTGAAGAAGGCTGCCAAATGTACTATGATGTTGTAGTATTCTATAAAAAAGTGACCTATTTATTTAATCTTGAAAATTTAGAATTTGGTATTTCTCTATGATAGCTTTGCTTATTATCATAGAATAATGGTTAACATATTACATGAATTCGTAACAAAAATAGTTCAAAAATATTTTTTACCATGAAAATAATTTTTGTGTCTGCTCTGCATTTAAAGAAAACGTCATTATTAATAACCTTCGTGTCAATAAAAGTTTTTTTTATTAAAACAGGCGCCCAAAGAACTATGAAGATAAATAAGTCCGACCTTGCAAGCCAAATCTTTAATTTTGTGTCCGTCTGTTATTGTACTTTTATATTATATTACATTTAATATGCTACAATAAAAGTCCGCTTTAGGATTATTTGCTTTGTCTTAGTAAGGGACAAAAACTAAGTAATAATAATTGTACAAAAAAGGCTCTTAATTAAAGCGAAAATGTTTTTATATTGTGATAATCGTGAAGCAAAAAATTAATTATTTAACAAAATTTACGGAAGTTAGAACAGAACAATCCTAACATTATATTTTTTATTATTGGTACAGTTGGAAGAAGAAAAAGGAAGCTGTTTTGGTAAAAAAAAATTACAGCAAACTACTAGTACTACCTTTTGAAAAAAGGTGCATGAAACCTAAAAAACCCCGAGAGGGCCCGAACTTCCCGCTTTCTTCGTTCCTTCATCCCTAGAGTGTCAAGACTATGGAATCTGCTGCCCGCAGAAGTTATTCCTTTTCCTCCCAATCTCCAAATATTTAAGTCCCGTGTGAACAAACTCCCTCTCACCACACTTAAGACACCCACGGTACGTTAGTACTTAGGCATCGGCCTTCGTGGACTGCCCCAAGATAAAAAAAAAACAAAATCCGTACAAATGTTAGCTTTTCTCTGTTTTTATATAAAAAAAACTGTTAAAAATAGACTTATTTTAGAGTAAAAAACTGTTTTAATTTTAATTTAATGGCGATGCTGTCCATAGGACTTTTGTAAAGAATTGAAAAACAAACAAAAACGTTTTTTTGCTAATCCTTATTGGTGCATTTTTTGAAGAGAAAAGTTTAAAAAACCGTTAAAATTGTCAACTTTTTAAAAAATTCGTAACTTGAAGCCTTGTATAGTCGAAAATTTGGTCTTCGGGAAAACGATGATTTATGTTGTTTAAAAGGGCTAACGGCGGGCGCTGTTTAATGTGTAGTTTTCTTAAAATCATAGTTTAAATATTTTGCTCTACAGGGTGTTTCTTAATAACATGCTAATACTTAAGGGAGTGATTCCTAGACCTATTTTAAGAAAAAAACTTCATATAAATGTATGTCCTAAACGTCTTATCTTTTGAGATACAGGGTGTTAAAATTTTAAGAAAAAAATCATTTTTTAATTGTCATCTTCATAACACTTTAAATATTTTTATGAAAATTAATTAACGGCGTTTATGCATTAAAGAGCATTTTTTGACCTAAGAAACGTTTTTTTATTTGCAACAGTGGCGTCCGTACTGGACTCTGAGTAGATATTTTTGAAGGAAAAAGTAGTACACCACTGCTTTCTCCTAAAATAAAAATTATTTTTTGGGTCCCCGATCAATTTAAAACAAATTTGGTTACTTGACTTTTTTTCGTAAGACTCACCGTTTTCCATTAAAAAAAATATAAATTCACTTATTTGCATCCCATCGGACCCGAGAAAAATCGATTTATGTAACTTTGAACAATAATTTATTTAATAAGATAACTTTTAACTGTTGGAAATACAAAATGTTTTTTAGGTCAAAAAATGCTCTATAATGCATAAACGCCGTATACCAATTTTCATAAAAATATTTAAAGTGATATAAAAATGACAATACAATTTTTTTTTCTTAAAATTTTAACTGTATTTTAAAACATAAGACGTTTAGGACACACATTCATATAAAGTTTTTTTCTTAAAATAGGTCCAAGAATCACCCCCTTAAATATTGGCATGTTATTAAGAAACACCCTGTATTTTGGATCATTCACCTTATTAAATGTTGTTGTTTCTAATAAAGCGTTTTAAAGGTAGATAAGCTAAGGTACATTTCCCCTAGCCTGCTTCGACCCCTCACTACTCTGCGCCAAGAGTGAAATAGCGCAGGAGGTATAATATTCAAAGCCGTTTTTCATACTTTCCGCCAAATTTATCTAGAAATCGAGGATACACAAGTTTAAAAATAAAATATAAAATTTATTAATCCGTTCACTACATTTAAATCGGACAATCCACAGTTAGTACGCCGAGTCGTCTAAAATATCACCGCAAAATATTTAAACTGGGATTTTAAGAAAACCACACATCGGACAGCGTCCGCCGTTAGCCCGTTTAAACAAAATAATAGAAAATCATTTTCCCGAAGATCAACTTTAAACATGATTATTTTTGACAGTTTTTTTTTTCAATGTAAAATAACAATAGTCCAGTAACTAAAGACCTGAAAGTACCTAAATCTGTAAATAAATCTGTACAGTTTTTATTTGTGGCGCTATTCTTAGGTCTTCGCGGATGCTTTTGAGCGAAAAAAAGTTTATTACGATTCCGACGTGTGAACCCGCTAAAAATGGCCCCCCAAAGTCCCAAAAATAAGTTTCCCGCGAATATCTGCCAAAATATGCGAATTAGAGAATATTTGTTTAGACAAAAATGAAGATCACCTTGAAATCTACAAAAATGGTCCTTACTATTTTTTTGGCCACACCAATATTTTTCGCAAAAACGGCCGTCAAAAAATCCATAACATTCCACACTGGATAGATGTGGTAGTAGTAGTTTTTTACTAAAAAATGCAGATGGGCAAAACAATTTTTTATCAAAACGCAAGAAAGATGGTAAAGAAAATTTTTTGAGATCATTGAACACTTGCTAAGGTCTCATTTTAAAAAAAGAAATGTTAATCTCAAACCATTTTTTAAAAAAATATCAATAAATTAATAAGATACTTTTAAAACATTGTGAGAAAAAAACTTTGACAGCTTTTTTTAATATTCTAGAAAAATCAGAATGGACCCAAATTCATATGCAATAATAGGTACGAGTTTTCCCATTCCAATAAACTTTAAATGATTAAAATATTTACATTATTGCCCCAGTAATGGAACAATTCGTCCGCCCACTTATAAGTAAATCCACGAAGATAGCGGCATTCTAGCAGTTGAGCGGCAGCTGAAATGAGGGGACTTTTGAGTCCCCTTATCTAGAAAATTATCGATTTTTTAAAAAAAATTATAAGAACCATTTTTGTAGATTACAAGGCGATCTTTATTTTTTGTCCAAAGAAAAAGTCTCCAATTGGCATATTTTGGCAGATGTTAGCGGGAAACTCATTTTTCGGGCGTTGATGGGTTCTTTTTAGCCCTTTCCCACATGTTAATGTTAATAAACTTTTTTTTGTATGAAAGCAGCCCCGAAGACCCAGGAATTGGGCCACAAGTCCCTTCATTTACTGCACTACAAAGAAAACCGAACTAACGGATTTTGATTTTTTTAGTTATATTATGCACCTTTTTTAAAAGATTGTACTAATGGTTTGCTGTTAAATTTTAACAACCAAAGAAATCTTTATAAACTATGCTACATTTTCGATAAAATTTAGGGGAAGAGTGCCTTTCGTTAACCTAAAAATAAAACCAAAAACTTTTTTGTTGTTTTTTTACAATAAATTAGGGCAGAAATTTAGTCTATTTTTTTTTATAAATAAATTCGTAAGTGTGACTTTAAGTAATAACATGCAGTAAACCTTTTTATGGTTAGTGCTGCAAATAAAAAAAAACTAAAAATATGGGTAAAAAGTAATTTCTTTAATGAAGCAACCGGCTGACCTTTTACTATAATTTATATCTAGCTGTGATAATAAAGTTGATTTATTCCAACAGTATAAAAATGGCCCCTAAAGTGGTTAAATCGCTAAAGGAAATTTTTTAACTTTGAATGTACGTTTTTTTACGGAACCAAATTCTATAGATGTCGGAAAACATTTATTAATATAACCCTCATTACTAATAAAAAATAAACATCTTTTTTAACTGTTACATGAGTTAATTTAGTCGTCTGATATAATGAGATCTTGTATTAAACGTAGTGTAGAAAAAATGAAAATAAAATGGTGTCTAAAAATTATAATTGACAAATGAGTGCTTCTATTACAAAAAAAGTTATTTTTGACTGCATTAATTGTTTTTTGTCAAATATTTTAAAGAATTAAAGTAAGTATGTGTTTCTTAGGATATCCAGAAAAATTCGTATTAATGACCCTGTCACTACTTGTAAAACATAATCATTTATTATCTCTGCCCTAACGAAAAGCCTTTTCAAAAGCACTTTCAGAAAAATTTTATCAAAATAAATAGGCCCGCCTTTGTAGGTCCAATCTCCAGTCTTCCTTCTGTCTTATCGATTTACTTTCATCCCACTTCTGATGGGATATAATATACGGTTTGCTTTGCGCTTACTTGACAAGTCTAAACAAAAGACAAGGGTTTCGAGTAATAATCATTCTGTTGGCGAGTAATAATAAGCAAACCCGGAAAGATTATGTTGTTTACTATACAAAAGATTTTATGATATACTTGTTTACCAAGAATTAATACTATTAAACTGTATTATCAGGAGCAAAACAAGTAATAAATACTGCAGAGTTATTTCGAAACAAATTTCCAATTTGTTGTTGGAAAGAGAACTGTGCATGTAAAGATAAAATATGTGCCTATTTGATCACCTGTTATACATATTTGAAAAACAAGTTTTTTTTATTTAAACGTTTTAATCCAAACCGGGATGTTAACGATTTTTATTTTTAAAATTGACTTTTTAAGTCAAAGTTAGCCTACGTCCATTTTTGCCAAATTTGAGATTATTTGACAAATTAATATGGTAAAGTGTTTTTAAGTGATTATAAAAACCAAGGAGTTTTTTTAATTATAATATTTATTATCAAAATTTATTTTTCGTGTAAAACTATCTTAAGGAACGAAAACAAACCTATGTCGACAATAGACATAGGTTCATTTTGACTCAAGAAACGAAATATAACCTACCTGTAACTTCAAATTAATCTAAAAGTTGACAAAACATTTTGTTTGTAAGATTTTTAATTTGTGTGTAGTATTTTACGTAAATCTTATATATCAAAATTAGTTTAAAATAAAAACCTGTTATGTAAATTTTTTTAAAAATTTTAAGTGGTTTACAGTTTCTTATAAAAATAATATATTTTAATAATTATTTTTGAGAGTTTAAAAAACGATAAAATTTTAAAAGTTATAGGTAAACAGAAGTTAAAAATGCCAGCTAGAACATTAAAAAATAAGACGGTAAAGTGCAAATATTTTTGATAGTTTAATTAAATTTAGAAAAATTAAATTTTTAAATTAATTTTGTAAAAAAAGTCTTTCTTGTTTGACCCAAAAAAAGATCAGACTCTTATACTTAAAAGTTATCAGAATAATCCTAAATAAAAAATATAAAACCTAACTTAGAAGCTTATAGTTAAATTTAATTATTTTAAGATAATTAAAGATAAGTTTTTAGTACAATAAATTTTGAAAAAAAAAATTACTCACCTATGCATCTATTACATTAAAAACCAATTAAACTGTTACTTTGGGTGTGCAAATCTGCATTTGGCTAAGTATATGATAAAATTGCACTCGAAACCTTTTTATTTTAAGCCTTTTGCGGATACCATGTAATGCCGAGGTTCCCAAACTTATTTCGTCCAACGCCCACTTTTAGAAATCAGTTATTTTGTAGCGCCCTCCATTTTTTTTTCCTTAAAAATTTCAATAACATATTAGTCTCGCCTGGAGTTGAATTAAACCTATATTTTAAACAAGACTTTTCTTACCAGAGGGAGCAATAATAATGCAATTTTACAATATTAAGAGTATATTTTATTTAAAATTAACAATAATCAACGTTAAGAAATAATAATTCAACTTTACAGTATTAAGAGTATCGGGGTACGGGGTGGAGTGGCGGGAGGGCGAGTGAGTGCGGCGGAACATTACGTCAGTTGTCGATCGGTCGCGAGCCGCGGCTGTGTATTTGGGATTGGTCCTCCCCGCACCTGCAATTCGCAAAAACGGACCGCACGAACGTTGACGAACTATATTACAGAATTGCACAAATAAATCGTACAATATTTGTTCGCGCCAAACGTGAATCATTGAACCTTCTAATTTCAATTTTATTTTTTTTTTAATTTTTACTAGATTAGGTACAAAAAAATCCCGCATTCGGCAAGTGCTTAGCTTGGCAGCAACAATAGATACCTATTTTTAATATGAGTCTTCCGAGGTGGGGACCTCACCTGCGACACCTGAAGACACGAATATTTTTCAGTGTTTGATACCTATTACTAAATGATTTAAGATATGAATAGCGTTACGAACGCATTAAAAATAATAAATATTTAATATATTTTTAGTTTCTATTTATACAATAACATAGGATATACATGTAAACTAATAAATAAATGTTGAGTAGAAGGAGGATTTTAATTTCAGTGAATTTTAAAACATGAAGTAGCTGAAGTTATAAATCACCTATCGCCCTTTAAATCACATCAGCGCCCTCAATTTTTTCTGGGCCCCTTACCGCCCCCTCTAGGCCTCCAGCGCCCACAAGGGGGCGTTATCGCCCACTTTGAGAAAGACTGAGATAATGGTTAAAAATCCAGTATGATGGTTAAATTTTTGAGCAATAACCAATTTGCACGACATTTGGTATACACGGGTTTTCGGGGTTGCCAAGCACGGTTCCTCGGTAAGATTTGCAAGGTTTTTAGAGTTACTGATCACGAATACAAGGTTAGATTTTTTAAATTTAAGATGTCGAATGTATTTTTTTAATAAACCGATTTGCCAAAAATTTGGTATATGAGTGTTTCTGGGGTTGCTGATCACAAGTCTTAAATTAGATTTTTAAAATTTAGGATGGAAAAAAACACAGTAACTAAGTATACTATATTGGATTCCTATTTAGCGACTCCCAAAACTCCTGTATACCAAATATGGAGCAAATTGAAGGATTTTTAAAAGATACGTCCACCTTGTGGCATTAGCCATCTTGAGTTCTGTAAATCCGACCTCGAATTTATGATTAGCGACCCTGAAAATCCCCGAATATCAAATGTGCAAAACGGTTGATTTTAAAAAATGTATTTAATTACAAAGCTTATACAGATGGTAATTTGTTACACAACACAGATGTTACCATCCATTTTTATCTTTTCTCTGCCGCAATAGTTTGTACTAAAATTTAATACTAATAAACTTAGGGACAATATAAACCTGGGAATATTTAATTTTACATTATAGACAGATTTTTTATTAATTTTGTCTAACTTCTGTAATACTTGGCGTGAAAAGAACTTTTAAGTTCAAAACTGTTTAAATAAAATATGTCCTAAAACAATATAATAAAAAACTTAAAAGTAGAATAAATCTATTGAAATAGTACGTATAAAAACTGCTTATTAAAATGCATGTTTTCTCTCCCAATTTTCAATTATTTCGTTTTAACCCTACAATCAACTTTTATTTTGCTTTTAATAGACCGTAGCAGGGGTTTCCTATTTTAAGCTTATCCGTAACGACACGTATTAACCCAAGCTGGTGTTTTAGGTAATAGTAACAATATTGTGCCAACCTTAGCATAGTTAAACAACCTCTATTAATTTTAATATTATTTTTTTTTAAGTTTACGTAAAAACTATTATCATTTTAATGTGCTCGTTTTTGTTACTTTGCCAGTACCCTTCTAGCGACTATATTTTATTATAAATTGAAAAACAATTAAACTACCAGAAACACACCTAAATTTAAGATTGTTTAAATTCGTATTTAAACGCCCCCTTTAGGTCAAGTTCCTTTGTTTTTTTTTAATTTGTTGTGCTACAAGCTTGAGTTTACAACACAATACAGTGTGAATTTATTTGAAGCTTAAGTAAAGTCTTACAATCAATTACCATTTAGGTCAAATTAAATTAATACTTATTTATTTAAAATTCGGACAAATTTGCAGCAAAATCACAATAAAATGTTATTACGAACAAAAAAAGTCCTATGAAATTTGACAAATGACAACAAAAAAAATATATGCTTTACAAATGCCCCTAAAATACTTGGGTTACGATTTTTAAAAAATCATAGATGACGTCATATCTCAAATTTCGGAAATACCGTATAAATATTTTTTTTTTCATAAAAACGAGCGCAAATAAAAATACCAATCAATGAGACCGAGCATTTTTCCAAAAAATACGTTGTTTTTGATGTATTTAGTTTATCCCAAGTTATCGCACTGTATAAAATAAAAAGTTTTATAAAATAAGAACAACCTTAATCTCCAAACCAACCGCACAGGCATAATGGCAAACAGACTTAAAATATATTTGAATTTGAGATGATTTTAGTTTTATTTATGTTTTTAGGTAGTTTTAAGGCACATAGCAGAAGGTTTTATTCCTTCTCGGCTTGATACATTTTTGGCTAAACTTGGCAAGTATATTACTTTACCCCAGTTTTCTGTCAATTATTGGTAAGTTTTTCTGAGTTTACTGGTATTGGTTGCACTCATTTCAGCTCTTAGCAATCACACTGAGAGAAATCGGCTTGTTAAAGTCTTATTTTTTGAAATATGATTACCACAGTTAAATAATTAATTCTAGTCTTAGATCCCAAGACGACCTTCACCCATCTACAAATCGGATAAAAGCTAGTTTTAATGAAATATAATATGTAAATAAAATTAGCGCTAATGAGTTTTTAAAAAGTTATGGTCAAGTCTACGATTAATTAAAAAAATAGATTTTATATACCCTTTGTATAATGTCGATTCCTATTTTTCATTTTTATATGGCAGTTTTATTATACCACCATTTTTTTAAATTATAAATAAAGCCTTTGCACATTTTTTAAAATTTAAAATTTAAAAAATTATTAAAATTCCGATTTATAAAATTAAACATAAAATTAAGTAGTATATTAGTAACCCTGTAGGCAAAAAAACTAAAATTGACATTCACAGGGAGTATTTTAGGCAACCCATTGGCGATACTTTTAGCTTCATATTATATTTGATAAAACCAGTTTTCATCGGCTTGTCAAATGGAAGAAAGTCTGCTCTAACTCTGATCTTAAACTATAAGTATAGTTATTTTTTAATGACAATATTAACAAAAGTTACTATGATAATTAATGTCACATTAACACTATTAAAAACATTATAAAAGTTACAAAAAACTTTAATAATATATATTTTTGGGGAATTTTTAATGTGTTATATAAATTTATTTATTTCGTAAAATTAAAAAAATCAAACCATAATGCAGGAATTATTAAAATCGTTTTATAAATAGTTGATTATATTAGTGCATATTAAACAATTAATAGAAGTTACTAAGCACATTTAATAAATTTTCTAAGTTGTTTAATACTTTATATTTTATGGATCTTATTTAAAGAAAAGTATACATTTTTTAAACGATTTAATTTGAAGGAAGCCTAAAGTAATCTTCGTTCATCACTACGAAAGTCACACTTTTTTATTTAGATGGCACAGATAACTTTGAATTAAGTCATGTTTGTAAGAGTGAATGTACCCAATTCAGTGATTTATACAGCTGTGGAAGAAATTTGACGTTCATTGTCGGGGACTGTAAAACGTAGGAAACCATTTAAGTCAAATTATTGCAAAGTTGAACATTTTAAAGCTTTGTTTTAGGAAAAAATATCCAAATAGTTCCTCACATAACCTTAGAAAAAGAAAAAATTGCAATTTTTATTTTTATTTTTAATGAACATAAATACTCTCCTTTTGCGGACACTTTTTCTTGTTTTTTTTTCTTTAAATTGTTGGACTATATTCGTATTTCTTAATAACAGATATGAAATTTTTACATCCTTTTTCATAAGTTATTAAAGTAATGATCACACTTAATATGAATATATATTTTTTTAAATCGCTCTCTTGTATCCCTTTTATTACACTTCAATGTCAAGTTTAAATTTTTCTTTAAAATATGTATATATAGTTGCCGTAAAATGCCAAACTATATAATACTAAGATCACTAAAAAACCACATTGTGTATGTTTTAAAGAAAATCAAATGGGTTTCTTATTTAAACACAAAAAAAAAGAAGTGTCAAAAAAATTATTTTAAATTTTTACCTTACATTAAATTAAAAGGCATAAAAAGCAAAAAATAAAAAAGTATATGAGCATCTCAGAAACCATAAATGAATATTTATTTACCCTAATACTCAACCTATAATAAATTTATTTTGTTAATTATACATAAGTTAATTTTCGTTTAGTAATTTAATAAGGCAATTCACTTTAAAGTATTTTTATTTAAGTATTAGTAATTTTTAAATGGTTTTATCTTTTCAATTTCTTTATGTCATAATTCAAATTAAACAAATTAATATTATAGATTAAACATGTTTAATTATTTTTATAAATAGCATAAAATTTAAAAATTAGTAGCAAGATTAATTATCCTTATTAAACTTGATTATAAGGAATATTAAAAATTAAATTAAATACCAGAATATCAAAGTTTTTATAATAAATTAATTTAATAGTTGTATTAAATTTGCAACAGATCCGGAAATTTTACAATATGTTTTTTTAATACTCTTTATAAATTTGGCCAGATAAATAAATCAATTAAAATATTTGTTAACTGCTTTATATATTTTAAAAAATATATTTTGTTAAATGTATTTTCTTTAAAAATTTGCGCGTTTTTTTTGTGAAAACAAATACATATAAACCATTTTATTACCTTAGGGTAAATTTTTGAGGCCCCTTTTATTGATTTTAATTAAATACCTTTGAAATGTGATGAGGTCGAGACAGAAAAGGGATAAACTTAACCCCAACAGAGTTTTCGGTGACCTGTGAAATTTTAGGTTTTTGTGCCATTAGTAATAATAAAATGAATAATTTAGTAAGTATGCGGAATAATGGTTTGAAAATTATAGACATTTTATTTATTTTTCACAAAGAGCTATGAAAAAAAAACCAGGGGAAATTTATATTTTACAAATCTGTTATATACCTATTTTCTATTAAAAATTTATTTTTACCATATATTCCCGGCTTATCAAATAAAATTTAACGAATAGATAAATAATGTAATATTCGTACTATCTTTAAAACACAAAGTCTGACTATTAGATCTTATGTAGCCAAAACAAAATCATACGATATAAACGAAAACACACAGGATCTTATTTATACGTGAGTATAATAAATTTAATATATGTAAAACTTAAAGACTATTGGCCAAACGCATAAAAAATATCTGATATACATAAAAAACATTTTACAAATCAAACATCTTTCAATACGTACTTTAGCTTTTAGCATTTTAGCAAAGGAAACTTGTTTGAAAAAACGGTAAATTAAAGACAGTGCATATATACGAGTATTATTAAATAAACATAACTATGTAGCACCAATATCTTTAAAATCTTAATTTAAATAACACGTAATTGCTTATGCTTGATGCTAAAGTAAACTTTAAAAAACCTAAAATCAATTAACACACACAACTATTCAAAACACCAATATATCATTTATGACAAAAAGTCAAAAACTGTCAAAAAATTTTCTCAGAATATATTTAATTTTATATGAAAATTTTAAGAATTTTAATTTAAATTACTATTTTAATATTTATTAAGGTATACCAGGGAAAATTTATATTTTACAAATATGATATATACAAATTTATTTTTACATATTTTTACCATATGGCTTCTCAAAAAAATTACCGAATAGGTAATAAATTTAATATTCGTACTATCCTAAAAACACAAAACACTATTAGATCTTAAGTAGTTAAAACAAAATCATACAACATAAACGAAAACACAAAAGATCTTATTTATAAGATCTCTTGTGAATATAATAAATTTTATGTAGGTAAAACTTACAGACCATTAGCCAAACGCATAAAAACATCTAAAATACATTAAAAACACGGAATTTTACAAATTACACATCTGTCAACACGTACATTGGCTTCCAGCATTTTAACAAAGGAAACTTGGTTAAAAAAACGTTTAATTAAAGACCGTGGATATATTCGAGTATTATTAAATAAACATAACTGTGTAGTACCAATATCTGTGAATTTAAATAATACGTGGTAACCTATGCTTAATGCAATAGTAATTTCAAAAAAAAACTAAAATAAATTAACACACAACCCACTTTTTGTTTTATTAAAAATAATAAATGCGCTATTCAAAACACCAATATGTCATTTATGACAAAAAGTCAAAAACTGTCACAAAATTTTCTCACAATGTCTTTAATTTAATATGAAAATTTTAAAAATTTTAATTTAAATTACTATTTTATTTTTTATTAAGGTTTATCTTAATAACTGTGGCAGACTTGTCACCGAAATATAGATACGTATTAAAATTTTTTGGGTTTTTTTCTTTTTTTATTACTTTTGTGTAGACTTCAAAGTTCCCTTTTATTGATTTTTAATAAATATCTTGAAATGTAATGGGGTGGAGACCGAAAAGGGATAAACTTAACCCCAAATAACAGAGTTTTCGGTGACCTGTAAAATTTATGCCATTTCTATAATAAAATAAATAATTTAGTAAGTATGCAGAATAATAATTTAAAAATTATAAACATTTTATTTATTTTTCACAAGAAGGTATGAAAAGAAAACCAGGGAATATTTATATTTTACAGGTATGGTATATACTCATTAGAAATTTATTTTTACCTAAGATCTATTAAAATTTTATTTTTACCATATATTCCTGGCTTATCAAATAAAATTAAAAGAATAGGTAGTAAATTTAACTTAAAACACAAAACACTATTAAATCTTAAGTAGCCAAAACAAAATCATACGATATAAACACACAGGATTTTATTTATAAGATCTATTGTGAATGTAATAAATTTTATAATTATAGGTAAAACCATTAGCCAAACGCATAAAAAACATCTAATAAACATTAAAAACACGTAATTCCACAAATCAAACATCTGTCAATACGTACTTTAGCTTCCAGTATTTTAGCAAAGGAAACTTGTTTGAAAAAACGCTAAATTGAAGAAAGTGCCTATATACGAGTATTATTAAATAAACAGAAATGTGTAGCACCAATGTCTGTTTATTTAAATAATACTTGGTAACCTATGCTTGATGCTAAAGTAATCTCGAAAAAACCTAAAATCCATTAACATACAACCCGCTTTTTGTTTTATTGAAAATAATAAATGCACCAAAAACTGTCACAAAATTTTTTTCAGATTTTCTTTAATTTTATATGAAAAATTAAAAAATTTTAATTTAAATTAATATTTTATTTCTTATTAAGGTTTATCTTGATAACTGTGCCACACCACAACATAGATACGTATTTAAGTTTCTTGGGTTTTTTTTTTTTTTTTCTGTTTCAGGCAAACAACAAGTTCAAAGGGGTCAATAGGACTAAGCAGGCTCAGTCTTCATACCAGGACTATTATATTGCTTCTTTTTGGATAAATTATAATTTTTAGAATAAATTAGGCCGCAAAAGGATTTTTTTTCCATCGATACTTAAGTTTCCTTTTTTCTTTTTATTTTTGAGATTTAAATAAAAAAGCAAAATTCCTTAAATGTACGATTGACAGTCAGGTAGTTAGGTATGACTGTTCTGAGAAGTTACAAATAATTTTTTTAAAAACCATCGGTATTTCAGATAACATAAATTATTTTAAATTTATTTATTTAAATTTTCTTATAAGTGCCATTACTCCAAAAAAATATAAGATTATTTTAAAAATGCTTTATTGATCTATACCAAAAATCGTTTTAGTTTTAAACAATAGTTTTAAATATATTTCATTTAAATATTTTTTTTGCTAATAGTAAGTAGTTTTTAATTTAAAAACAAAACAAAATATCTTAACTTTACTTTAAAAAAAATTTAAAAATATTTTTTGAGCAATTGCCATATAACATTAAATATTTATAGGGTCGCACAGCGGATATAAAAATAGAGCAAGATTATTTTTATTGTGAATTCAATCCTATACCAATATATCACAAAAAGGCTTTTTGTCAGTTAAATTGCCGTTCTATCTATGACGTTATTGATTTTGTAAAGAATAGCATTATCCCTCTTTTAAAAATGATGAACTTACAATATGTTTGTAGATTATACATATCATTAAAAAAAAGGAAATTAAAAAACATTCTATTGGTTAACAAGAGCTAAAAATGTACCTATTAATAAGAAGACCTTTTTAAAATACAAATAAATAAAAAAGGTAATGTTATTCTATTTTTTTTTCGTTGTAGTAGCTGAGTAGATATAATGTTAGCATTAATTTGTTAAAAAAGCTTAAATTTTAAAGTCCTGTATAAAACTTTTTTTATTTATTATATAACATTTTATGAATTACTCTGACAAAAGAAAGCAAAACTTTCCACGTGTAAATAAATTGTATTAAAAAATAGTTTTTGCTTTTATAAACGTTTTTTGTTTATATATTGCTATAAGCAAATCTAAGGCAACTATAATATTATTAATAAAAAATCCTAACCCCTTAATTAAACACATGAAACTCCAAATAAAATAAAATCAAGATAAATTAAAACTATTGCTTAAAACTTTTTACTGCAATATTAGAAACTCATATTTAAATTAAGAAATTTTTACCAAACCCAAGTGTGATCCTTGGAAATTTTAACTTATGTTTTTTTATTTTATTTCTATGATTTTTTTTTCAAAATTTGGTAATACTTAATTTACAATTTATATTTACTTTTATATTTAATTACTTAAATTGTCTTATATTTTATTTGGCCTAATTTTTTGCAATACTTAAAATTATTATTCCTAAATATTTTTAGTAATGTAATTAATATTATATTAGTAATTCTCAACAATAAAAAAATACATACACTTAAACGGTGAAGAAGTAGTTTCAGTAAAAAGGCCCAGGTGATCAAAACGGTTTTTTATTTGTCATGTTTTTAAATTATATTTTGGTCTTTTTTAGAACATCCACAATACAAGATATTGAATGTAATTAGCTAAATCTAATTTAGTTTATATTTTCCGTGTATGTAAAGCAATATTTGCAAGTTTTTTTAAGTTAAATAATGCAAAATTTAAATATTTTTTGCTGGCTTTGGTTTGCTGGTTAAAAACTTTTTAAAATAAATGTTTTTTATTATTGTAAATTAAAAGTAATATTTAGGCTAAACCCAACTTTTAAAATAGGTCCTAATTAATATTATTGTACATAAAAATGTATGATTGTGTTACAAACAATGTGATTGTAGTACAAACAAGTTTACCTAACAAAACATGAAATTTAATGTAACAAATTTAAAAAATTAGAATAGAAAATTGAATAGAAATACCTTAAAGTACACAATAAAGCATTAAAGAAAGCGTACTTTATCTTCAAAATGATAAGATGGGATATTTCACGTTGCATTAAGGATATTAGGAACATCCGGTTCCCGGCTTTATTACTTTAATATCTTAGTCGTTGGAAAATCTGAGGAATATATTTTCATTTAGGGTGTATTTTTATATTAATGATTTAAATTATAATTTAATTTAAAAAACAATTTTGGAAATTATAAGGGCAAAGAATAGAAGAACAGAATGTTTAAAGAATAGAATAAAAGTGTTTTACTGTTCCTTTAAATATTTAACATTATTTATATTACCTTGTTTAATAGGGAATAAAAACACACGCCACGTTCTTTATGTATTTAATGAAAAATTTAATTATTACTTTTAATTTTTTTTAAATATTGGTTATGTTATTTAGACTTGTAATAAGAAACTAAGTTTTGTCACTTGTTATTCTTTGCCGTATCTACTAAACTAGTTCGTCTTTTATATAATTATTATCGAACCTGTTAAATAAGTTTTATTTACATCAAATGGTCAAATAAACAGGGTATAAACATATATAATTTAAAAATATATAAGTTCCATCTAGAGCTTTGTTAGGTCCTTTTAGCTTTAGCTGGCATAATAAATTGATTTTTGGTTTTTGGGACTAGATTCTACATTCCTATTAAGAGATCAACAAAACTTTATATATTTAATGAGATTGTGCTCTTAGGATTAGGAAAACCCTTATTTGGGACTTATACAGCTAAAAAAGTTTTGCAATTAAATAGCAACGTAGTCTGTTAAACTCCCTAGTGCCTAAAAAAATATGGCTAGTTTGTATTTACTGCTTTATTTGGACTACCTACCAAATTAACCTAAAAAGGTTTAAAAATTTGAATACTTATTTACATACTATATCTATTTTTTCTGTATTATTGTACTTCTCATATAAGTTAGGTGAAACAACTTACCTGATATTATAATAATATATATATATATATGATTAGTATATAAATATTATATAATATAGTATAATATTTAATAATTATATATATATATATTTTATATATATATATATATATATATATATATATATATATATATATATATATATATATATATATATATATATATATATATATATATATATATATATATATATATATATATATCAGGGTGATTCATGAGGAAATGTCAATACTTCAGGTACGTACTCAAGGTCCAAAAATAAACATAAAAGTCTATGCACATATGGGTCCGCAAGGCCTTCATTTTGTTTATATTTGCTATAATAAAATCAGTGCTCGTAATTTTTTTTAAATCAAATATCTCGAAAATTGCTTATACAATTTTTAACAATTTTGTTTTATTTTTTTTTATTTGTAAAATAAAAAAGGGTGTGATTTTAAATAAAAAAAACGGTTGGGGTTACAATCAAACCGTAACAAGATTTTGTTGAATACGTCATACCTAAAAATGACCAAACAAATTTAATTATATAATTTATTTAAAAATGTAATTTAAATAAAAATTGTAATTGTTAAAAAAAAAAAACGAAGGTGGCGACTATTGTAAGGCATGTAATAAAATTAGATTAGAATATTGACATTTCCTAAAAACACCTGATACCAATTGTTACTCCAATAGGTAATATCATAGAATTTTTTTTTAAAAGTTTAGAAAAGATTTTATAAAAAGTTCTGCATGTCAAATTTAAAACGAACCCATTAGATATATTTTTTTTTAAGCCGTATGCGAGGTTTGAATTTTACGCAAGAGTAAAGTACTTTTTTTTAAAATACAAAAGAATGTTATAAAGTTAAGTTATTTTGAATTAGAAGTTAAATTTAAATATGCAATTACAACTATTTATCATGAAAATTTAGAATTGGTGATTATTTACTAAAAATTTTTCGATTTTTTCTTTTTTTTTCACGATTCAGTAAATTTGCCATTTTCACTGTAATTTTACAAATACGAACTCACTTTGACACACAATGTCAAATATTTTATGTCAGTGCATCTTAGATTACGTTAAATTGTATAAAGCCAGAACAATTAATACAAAATTAATAGTAAATAATCACCAATTCTAAATTTTTTTGCTAAATTGCTGTAATTTTATATTTGAATAAAACTTTTAATTTAAAATAATTTTATTTTATAATATTCTTCTGTACTGAAAAAATAAAGGTACTTTACTCTTAAGTAAGCTTCATATTTTTTGACAAACCTCGTATACGGCTTAAAAAAATTGATATCTAATTGCTGCATTTTAAGTTTTGGACCATGCAGAATTTTTTATTAAGAATAATTTTTTTTGTAAACTTAATAATAAAAAAGTTTTTCATATGGGTCCAACTTAAGTAGACACACGGTACATATACATTTATTTTGTAACTTGATCCCTCTTAAATTTTATTAATGTACGCCTAGGTTTCATTGTCAAAAATAAGAATTTATATAAGATTTATTTCCCGTGAAATTTTTTTCTTTATCATTTTTTTTAACATCGGATTTGTCAAGTAAGCATGAAAATGGAAGTAAACCGGTTATTACAGTTAACTAGTCCCAAACCCGGTCATCTGGTAGACCGAAAGAAATCCAATGAAGTGACCCGAAAAATTCCTAAATCGAAATATATTACGGGAAAGTAAGGAATAATTATTTAATACCAAATTTTAAATTGAAAATAATGCCATTTTTCCTTTTCGATTTTTCTATGGTGCCCGGTAAGTATAATGAAAACTTTTAACAACATGTTGGAAACCCTAAAAAACCTAGATGCCAACTTTAGTTTTGTTGCAACCATATTTTACAAAACTCCAGAATTTCACAAATATTTTTGTTAGACAAGGCAAATACTTTATTAATATTAATGTCCATATAAAAAAGTCTTATTTAGCGTATAAGTTTTTTTTAAATTCTTATGGAACTGTAGTTCATTATACATTATAAATGAGAGTTTTTTGTATAGATATTTGTAAAAATAAAATATTCGTCTTGTTAAAAAGATTATTTGTGAAATTTAAAAGTTTTGTTAAATATCTTTGCAACAAACTTGAACTTAGTGGTTAGCTAAAAAATATAAATCCAGTTAAATTTTACTTACACATATTAATATGAATAAGGGTATTAAAAAATAATTTGGTTGCAGCTAGTTTTAAAAAGCACCAAAATAATAAAAATATGTACAATACAGGGGTAATTCAAAAGTTAAAAAATATATATAGGAGGCTATGACTTGGTATTTAAGCCTAGCTTTTCATTTCTAAACAACTTTTTTATTGGCCATTTTGTTAATTTTAAAAAAAGTACTTCGCTTTTATGCGGTATTTATTTTTTTTGCCATACCCTGTTTATCCTTTGACCTTCAATAAAATTCTACTGCAAATATAGTTTGGCATCATGCAACTGTATTATACATTATGAATAATACAATTTTTTGACAAATAACAAATAAAAAAGGTTATTATTTGTTGCACACTTAATGTACCACACTGTATATACAGTGTGTTTCAAAAAACATGGAACAATGCCTAATGACAGTTTGGTTGGTTTTTTGCTGTAGGCTGCTCGGCAAAAAAATTAGAAGGTATGATTTTTGAAACACCCTATATGCTTTTTCTTGTAAAAAATACTTTAATATTAAAAGTTGACCATGTGTTTAAAATGAATCAATAAATGCACTAAAATAATGTGCACGACAAATCACCGTGGCAAGGCAATGATCCTCTGGCAAATAAAAGCCGTTAGAGAATAATCATATCTACACCATTGATAACTTAAAAAAAAACTTAAAAACCGTTTCGAGATAAATTTTCATATTTTTTTAAAATTGTAAAACAAAATAAAATCCTGAATATAGAGTATGTAGGGCTTAAGGAAACGTCTAGAAGTGGTTATTTACCAAAATAATATTTAGTGATTTTTGCGTAGCTACTAACACTTTATTATTTTTTTTTGGATAATATTTTAACTTACTATTAAAAAGATACTTATGAATATTTAAGATCACCTGAAAAAAATATCCGCTGCAATAACCGTTAAATACAGAAAGGACAATAAAAAAAACAATTTAAAAAAAATAACATCTTGAAAAACGAAGCAAATATCAATTCCTAAATAGTCTTTTACTTTGAATATACCTTATAAGCAAAGCTTGCTGTTTCCGTAAATTGTTTTTTTATTAGAAATTAAAAAAAAATTGTGCACCAAATCATATTTTTTAAATATTTTATTTCCCTAAACAACAAGAAATGTAAGCGATCTTTTTTAAAAAAATTATAGGTGACTAAATTTAGGCATTTTATAAATACATTATTATTATTGTTAATAACAAGATATGCATCATAAGTAAACATATGATGTCACTTACGGGCAACAGTAAATGGAGTATCTTATTTTAGTTGGTTGTGTGAACTATGTTGATAATATACATCCTTATTATAACACCAAAAAATGCTAATATGCTTTTTGTAAAAAAACAAAAAATACTCACAATATCATTTGACCAATTATTATTTAAATGTATATGTAGATTTTTTAAACAAAAGTGTTTTTATTAAATTATGGTCTTACATATCTTATAGGTTTAATTAGACGACATTAAAACAAAAAAACAGATAGCTAGGCACGAGACATAACACGGTATTTTCACAAAAAAAAATAAGTGACGGTATTAAAAACTGACAAAACATTTTACTATCAATTATTTCGTACTGAATACCAATATTTTAAAAGCAAATGTTTATTAATCCGAAAAAAACTTTATCAAAGTCGCAGTAAATTTATACCAGGGAGTTAAATTGCTTGCCTCGAGCAATTTACTGCCGCTCTTATTACTTTAAAACTTCGATATTTGTAATTTTTGCTTGCTAACTTTATTTTCTTACGACTCGTTTGCACAAATTTAGAAAATTAATGGAAGTTTTTAAAATAGCTTTATCTAAAAATGTAATTAATTTTATAAATCAAAAAACAAGGTATTAAAAAATATAAAAAAAGAATATCATAAAAATATTGATAAAAAAATTTAAAATATTTACATTGTAAAGAATTTTTAAATTTCATGTTGCATGTATTGGGGTATTTCTCATTATTAAAGTAAAGAGAAGGGTTAATAATGCCAAATAATAAGGAAATGAAAGACAATTTAAAACATTATATACAATCTCAATATTAACACACATAAGAATTTTTGAAAAAAACTTAGTTTTTTTTTTAATTTTAATTTATTCCTGGTGTTTATTTAATGACAACGAAAATTGATCTTACTTTTAAAAAGTCATTAGTCTAAATGTTAACATTTATAGGTTTAGTTTTTTAAAATTTGTACCTGGGTTAATCCAATAAATATTATTTTGTTATATACGGACCTAAATATACTGTTATATTTTTATTAATTTTAGCGCTTGAAAATTCAATTTGTAACACATTATTTAATCATATAAAAATATCTTAGCCCATAAAAAACAAATATCGAAAACAATATACTTAATTTTTTTTTTTTATGGAAGACCCAATGTTTTCTAGCAAAAACAGTGTTCTAAAAAATTTATTATTAAAAAAATAATTAGTGTTTTCAGCCTTCGTTGACTGTTCAAAGATAAAAAAAATCTGCTGAGGTTTTAAAAACCGGTAGTTACTTAAATTTGATGTGAAAGCATTTTAAAATCAGGATTTACCTGCTAATTTAAAGATTATATTACATTAAATAAATACAGAGCTGTCTTGCACCTCCCTCGTGTGCTTTAAATTATAAAGAATATTAAATAAAAATACATTATTCTAACTTAGTTAAATAATTCTAGTTGTTTTATCTTGTAGACCGATAAAGTGATTTTGTTTTAAGCCGTTTAACAAAGGGCAACTATAAAAGCAAAACATGAAAGTGTGCTAAAAAAATTACTTAAAGTCTGCACTTTGCTTCGGTTATTGTTTTTAAAAGAAGCTTAAAAGCTGTATTGAGTTATTATCTAGCAGCTTTTAAAATATAAATAAAACTGAAGATTTTAATCATTTTACCTTTAAACAGTTTTTAGTTTAAATTCTTTATAACTTTGTCAATATACTTTTTTGCTTGAATATTTTTTTTATAATTGGCAGCATTTATAGAAAAAATAATTAATTTATTTTATTTGACCATTTCAAAGATATAAAATATTAAGGATGTAAAAAAAGAAATAAAATAATCCCCAAATATTTTACGATTTAAAAATGAAATTTATTTTACTTAAATATTAGCTGCTCATTTTAATAAAGAAAATATTTTTAAAACTAGTATTGTTAATAAAAATATTTTCAGTCATATTTTTTATAGAAATGGAAATATTGGACATTTGCGTACGTGTCTCAGAAATATTGGAAATTTTTGAAAAAATAAAAACGCGTTTTAAACCATCAAAACAAAGGTTTTATTTTCTATACTTTTGGACGGTACAAATTTTTCACTAAAAAATAATTTTCGAAAACGCATATTATTACGGTTACGAATAATAAAAGTGAACTAGGGGATTTATCGATTAATACGTGTTAGCTATTGCTTGCTTTAAAAAAAAAATGAATTGCATTCCCATAAAAAAGGTTAATGCTAAATACAATATTATAGAAGTTGATGACATCAAGGTAGATATTTCTCTTGATCCAGTTGCTCAACCTATGTCTCGTGGTCGTGGGTAATTACGATTTTAGAAATTTCACTGTTTTCTTTGTATTTTTAATACTTTAAGTTTTATTTATATTAATGTATTTTACGTTTTAACTTTTGGATGACAATTTAACTCATGGATAAATAACTCATTTAAAATGTTAAAAATTTAAATTTGCTTTAGGTTAAAAGAGAAAAAAAGTCACTGACTAAAAAAAAATAACAAATTTTTGGATCTTTCAATCCTGTTGTCAATCATTACCTTGGTAACGACTGTATTTTATATTGTTGATTATTATTTTGTTTAAGTTGTTGTTTCATTAAATGTTTAGTTTCTTATATCTTGTAGTTTTTATTTTTATATTTTCAATATTTTCATACATTTTTAATGTTTCCTAATATATTGCCAAAAATATTTCCCACATATATATTTCCGGAAATTCCACCACTAGTCGCAATACTTTAAGATCCATTTCTGGACACATCGCAAGGATGACAGATACTCGATGGACCAGAAGAATCTTTGAATGGAGGCCTACCGAAGTAGGGGACGTCCGCCAACAAGATGGACCGATGATATAAAACGCATCACACCAAACTGGATGCAGTCGGCGCAGTGCCGCTATGAGTGGAACAGATTACGAGAGGCTTATGTTCAGCAGTAGACGCAATTGGACTTATGATGATAATGATGATGACTGGAAACCGTTTTTTTTAGGACGGCTAACCCCTGGTCGTTTTTTAGTAAAACCACTACTTATTATATTTTGATTAGGCCAAGTGATTTCTTTTATAAAATATTCTTAGGTTATAGAGGATTTTTTTTTTGGTTTTAATAAGGAACTAAACAAAAAACGTTGAACTGCTGACTAGGCTATTTTAGTTCTCTAGTAAGTGGTGGTCAAGCTGGTGTAGTGGCTAGCGTACCAGCCTCTCACGGTGGAGACCTAGGTTCGATTCTCGCAGTGTTCGTTGGACCCTTTCATAGCTCGTTACCTCACAGAAGGCAATGGCAAATTATTGTGTAGTATTTCTGCCTAGTAAATCCTCTTACATTGTTTATCTGTGTAAAAGCATCGCAACACTGATATGCCCTGAATAGAGTATGGCACAGTAAGGAGAAGTAAGTACCTCAAAAGTGGTAAAACCAAAATCAAATTATCAGTAGAATACTTTTATATGGTTTTATTGGTCCTTTTCTCTTAAGAACTTCAAAAAGTTCGCGACGCGTGAATTGATGATGGGTGCCTAAAATGATAAATTTTTCATTGAGGCGGTCACAAACGGCAAATATCTATATACAAAAGGAAAGTCTAAAAAGTACTGCGGAAAATATCCTACTTATTCTCATAGTAACTGAGAGTTACCCAAAAAGAAAGGTTTGTTGTTAAAAAATTCAAAACATCACGGGACTAATTATAAAAAACATAAATCATACAGTGTGGGCATAAAGTTTGGACTACCCTAAATATTAAGGTTATCTTTAGCACTTTAAGAAAACGCTCGAGCATGTCATAAGTTTTTTCCTCGCCCATATTTTGAGTTAATTCATTAGTTAATCAATTGACAGCTGTTAAAGTTATAAGGTTATTGGGCTTTTTTTAATGAAAACACGCGGCTTTTAAACCACTATTTAAAAGCTTTTAACTCATATAGTATGCTTCTAAATTTTGACGTGATTCTGTAAAGCCAATTTAAAATGCCGTGCATTTAAAAGTAAAAAAATATCCCTATTTGACTTACAATAATTAGTTAAACATAAAATGCTAATAACCTACATAAAGATTAAGGATATCAAATATCCCAGTTAAATTTAAAATAAATTTTAATTTAATTGCTTTTAAGAGTGCATTTACGCTACACCCGACAGGTTGCCTTTAGGGGTCGGGCAAAAGAACGCGGAGACAGTGGGCGGAGACTAACAAACTCCCACTTCCACAATTTTCGTATAGCCGCATTAAAAATATTATATTTTATTTAGGTTCTTCCAAATTCGGTGTATCGATGCGATGTTGTTTCCGATTGCAAGCCTACAGGAGATAACGTTTTTCGGTAACTGTTTTTCACTTAAAGAACATAAATTATACACCATTTTAATGGTAAAGAAATAATCTAACGGATTTTTAAAATATGAGTCGAGTTAAGAGAAAATATTATCTAAACATAACCGATTTTAGGGTGACTTTCACTCAAGAAAATATTAAAAACTAAATCCAAATTTAAAAAACTATTACAGCAGAAGCCTAGATTTAAGTTTTGGCTTTCATATAGTTTTTGAAAATTATCGATAACTTATACCGTTTTTGAGAAAAACGTTATGCCCCGAACCCCAAATTGGAGCCAATTTTCGCGGCGCGAATGGACTCTTAAGTCTAAAAACTATGTCTAATATAAAACCAGTATATTAGTTATTAAGTGTTTAAGTTTGTTACAAATAAGCGTATTACCAATAACTACAAAATATATGGAAGGTATTACAAAAAATGTACAATAAATGCTATAAAAAAAACACAGCAGTTCCCAATTATGTGTATGTAAATTCAGTGTTAACAAAAACTGTAAAAATGTTTAATTTAAAAAATAGTTTGAAGCCTTCACTTGGTTTTATTTATTTGTTTATGAAGTTTTACAATATTAAATTTTCCTTAAGTTTCTGTTATGTATTTTTACGTTATAAGCCTTTATAATCTTGTCATAAATTTTAAAACATACACATTATTGTAAATTTTATTATTATACTCGTAAAAAGCAACACTTAAATTAGAAAAGTGTTTATCTGTTAAACGAATAGTATTGGTACCGGTCTGAAACATTAAATGGCCTTTGCTTTATCTATTATTTAAAAAACTTAAAAAGTAAAATATTACCTTTAAGAGTGTCTTGGTAAAAAACTTAGAATCTGCATCTAAAACTAGCCTTAATAAATTTATTTTTTGAATATACCATAATTTTAGTTAAAATGTCACTCATTTTGCGTGTTCTTTATTATCACAAAATACATTTACATTTTAATTATCAAATCTTCCAACTACTAATTATTTTATTTAAATTTGTGTAGACCTATTTCCATTTTATAATAGACAAAAAAAGACTTGAAATTTTTTCCTTTATAGCGCATTTCCCTCTGTTAAAAAAAAGTAAATGCTGGGGGGAATAATTACTAGTTAGCGTAAAAAATGTTTTTGCGCAAAAGTAAAAATAGCTCTAACTGGTATTTTTGGATACACGATGTAAATCTGTGTATTTTTTATTTAAATTTTTTGAACTTGTTATAATAATTGTACAAGGCATGTAACTACTGAAATAGTAGTTTTTTTGTTTAGTTTTTTAAGAAAAATTCGACCGAAACAAATATTGTAATTTGGTTTTTGAAATGTAGTGTAAAGTTTTTTTCCTGTTTTTTCATACCTTGTATATACAGAGTGTAAAAAGTATGATGCTCACGATTTAAATGGGCGATAGAGGATCTCAAAACAAGTCAAAAAGTTTTTCTGACATATGTGTCTAAACTTGACACATTTTTGTCTAAACGATGTCAAACTTAGAAATTTAGAAGCAATTATTTCTGAAAATCTTAACAATTGAAAAATTTCGTCTTAATCGCTTATCACTAGATTCATTTGGCAATAAAAAAACTATGTTTTAAATGCTTTAATCTACACATAAAAAAATTAAAATAATTTTTCCTCCAGTTAAAAAGTTAAAAAACAATTGGCAACGGAGCTACCTATAAGCCTTGTACGTGAACATTTTTGTTTGTTCTTAAATCGGGAAAATATGCCGATATGTTTTAAATTTACGACATCCGTAGTGCAAAATGTGCCAAAGATTTTAAAAAATGGAATTTGTGCAACCGAGAAATCTTATTCTTTAAGCAAAATAAAAAAGTGTTGTTTACAAATATAAAAATTTGTGTTCTTAAAATGGATATTAAGGCTATTCTTTTGGTAAGTACAACTATTTTTTAAGCACAAATAAAAACCAAACAATAATTATTTATTGTTTTTCACTAAAATTTAATTTTAAATTAATTATCAAAATAAATTGCAAGAACTAATTTTTATTATTTGTATAAAAATGAACATCTCCTTCAAAAAATTGTAAATATGCAAAAAAAGTTCGACGTTCCGACTCGCTGCGATGAAACGGGCGCGGTGTTGCCAACATTTTTAAACTTTAAAAGGCCATATTTCGAAAACAATTAACTTTTGACCCACATGTTCTTGGGTTTTTCGACTTGTTTTGAGCTCCACTATTGCCCATTAAAATCGTCAGCATCATACTTTTTACACCCTGTACTCGTATTTTATTTAAATTAAATAATGCAAAGAGTACTAAACCTACAAGTAAGTTACGAGTTTTTAATTTTTTTTTTGTTCAAAATGTAATTTCTTTTTAATTAAAAACTGGCGAGAAATACTTTTTGGACTGTTAAATAAATTGCAGGGTAATAATATTGACAAAGTTTGGCTTGTCCAAAGTGGCTACTTCTACGTTTTCAATTAAATATATTTTTCAAATATTTTAGTTTTTAGTCTTCTGTTTTTCTTTATTGTTTGGAACATTTTTTACAAAATTTCTAACCCGGTTAACCTACATGATACCTATATAACACTTTTTGCCGGCCATGTAAAGAATGGTGCATTTTAGTTGTATTTACGGGGTATTGAGGCAACCATAAGAGCAATACTGTTTGAACATGAGACGGATTTTCAAAGCAAATTAAAATGTGGTAAAATTTTAAGGCAAACTCCATTCATTTTGGGGATATAAACGTTTCTCAGTTTTCGTCAAATTTACAAGATTCTTGTATATCACTTATTGTTGGATGTAAAGAAAAACTTTAAATGGCAATACATTGTGAACTGATTTTTTTCAGTTAGGTTTTTTATTTTTACACAAACTTGTTTTTTTTAATGAAACACCTTATATATTATATTACCAGTCGACTGCAAATGAAATTACTTTTGGAGTGATACTCCGTACTGTATACATATTTAAGCTAAATTTTTCATTTTTGCAGTTTTTCCATACCTTTATTATCTAAAAAATAAAATACATTTATAAAGGGGAGACGGTTATAATTATGTTTTTTTTTTATGTACAAAATCTATTTAAATATTTACGTAAATGACTTATTATTCTAAGTATCAAACTATTTTTAAATAAATTATTTATTATTATTTATTTTTAAATTCAATTTTGCTTTAACCTATATTATTTTAAAACATAATAAACTGCTCTAAAATATGTTTTTAAGAACCAAAAAACAAAAAATCTAAAACTTAAGATCATGGTCTGCAACAATAAATTGTTATGAAAAAGCTATTGCCTTTTAATTTCCTTAAAAAAACATAACATAACATGTTATTAAGCTGCCATTATAAATAAAATAGATTTAAAAAAATGCCCTAATATTATTTAAATGTCAATGTTAATAAAATGACTTGAAATACATAAATATATATTTGGGTACGGTTGCCTTTAAAAAGCCAATATTGGGTTGCCGGTAAGAAAAAGACATACTTTATTTAATTAGCATTGGTAGGCCGCCATGTTTGTCTGGTTGCCAGCAAAACGCCTTCATGTTATATTTACTGGCATTTAAAGGTGGAGTTATACAGACAAATGCAACAAATATAAAAATAACATAAAAATAAAATAGGAAATAGAAGTAAGTCCACTATACAGCAAAAATAAAATAAAAATAAAAAAATAAGAGAAACCAATCAGAAGCCTCAAAATAAACGTCAAATCTTCGCACTTGTCCTTTTTTGTCAACCAATCTTTACGCGGAGTGAGGGAGAAAGGTTGTACACTTAACCCGCTCTCTATCTTGCATGCTAATTCGCACGGCGCCGACGGACCAAAATCTGCCTCTAGTGGGTATAATGCGTAAAGGTCTTAAAAGGGCATGAGCAGTTGTGACTTTACATAAAAATTAAATAAGAAGTTAAGTTGGTGATCTCCAAGGTTGTTTCTTATTTTTATTTCACATTATTTGTTCATATAAACGCCTACTGAAAATAGTCCATATTCACTTTTATTTTATTTTTATAATATTTTTATTTTTATGTTGGCTGTATAAATCCACTTCAAGGGTTCATTTAGCATTGACTTTTTGATGCGTATAAGATGTTGGCATATAAAAAATGTACATTGCCAGCAAACAGTGTTTGCTGAGTATTTTTATGTATTTAAAAGATTTCTACGATTTAATTATGCATAACCTTTTACACCACTTTATAGGAAAACTACTCGTATAAGCCATTTTATGCATTTTGCTAGATATTATTTAAACAAATAAAGCAATACATTTTTCTAGAAACTACAAGGCTTAAAAATTAAATTACTTTAAAAATACTTAAATCAATAAGAGTCAGAAACGAAGGAAGTGGAAAGGTAGCAAAAAAATTGACAATTTGTTCTTTATAGGTTTAATGGTTTTGTTTTCATACGAATTTTTTTAATAAAAGATTGTAAAATAAATTTAAAAAGTAGAAAGTAGAGTTATTAGAATAGTAAACAAATATTTTACTCCTCCGGGTTCTTGGACACACGGGAGTAGAAGGCAATAAGACTGTGTTAAACTAGCAAGAGCCAGTTCATCTAAAAGTTTTAACGGCCCAGAACCAGTCCCTGGACTATCAAAACGGGTGACAAAAAACAATATAGTTGGTTCCAAATACAATATCTAGATCGTTGGCATGCGTCACCTGGTCAAAGACATTCAAAGAGACGTGACCAGGTCCTATTTTTAAACCTGATAATAGTTAAAGTTATTAAGTTTGTAATGGCAAAAAATCTGTTTAAATTTTTCTTCTCTTTCCTATGAAAAATCACAAGTTAGCTTTTTTAATAAAATTTATACTATTTAATTTGGAAATATATATATATATATAAAATCTATTATATATTCTGGTCTTTATAAAAATACAAATTATATAATATATATATATATATATATATATAATATATATATAATATATATATATATATATATATATATATATATATATATATATATATATATATATATATATATATATATATATATATATATATATATATATATATATATATATATATATATATATATATATATATATATATATATATAGGGTGTCGGAAATGTTTTCAGAGGGAGCTACAGGCCCTTGAAGATGGTGTCATAAAGTGGTTTTTATGACACAGAAATTAACTTCTACGTATAAGTTAGAGTGATTGAAGGTCACTTTTTGAAAATATTAGGTGACCCATATTGCAACCAGTGGCTCGGGAACAAAGGGGTGGTTGGTTATTAAAGGGGTCATATTTTTTTTTGCCCCATTTTAAAAAAATTATGCTTCTTTGAACATTTTTACGTTAAAAGGTTCCCTTGGTATAAACTCGTATAGTCGACGGTTTTCGACATAAACGGACTTTAATGCTCATATGCACTGCAGTCGTCCTTTTAAGTCCGTTTATCTCGATAACCGTCGACTATACTTTTCCAAAATATTTTACGAAAAATTTAAAAAACATTATTTAGTTTAAAAGATAGCAAAAATACACTCGGCGAAAAAAAAATGACCCTAAATAACTAAACACCCTTTGTTTTCCGCCCTTTAAATTACTGATATTTTCAAAAAGTGACCTCAATCACTCCAACTATACGTGAAGTTAATTCTGTATTTGAAAGTAGATCCTTATAAATTAAATAAAAACCACTTTTATGACACCATCTTCAAGGGCCTGTAGCTCCCTCTGGAAGCATTTCCGGACCTACGTTAATATGAACTTTTTTTCATATCTTTTTATGTAGAATCATACCTTATAATTTTTCATCGTCATTTCCGGACACCCTGTATACAGGGTGATTCGTGAGGAAATGTCAATACTTCAGGTACGTACTTAGAGTCTAAAAATAAGCATAAAAGGCTATAATAAAATCAGATGAGTGTCATGCGTGGTATTTTTTTTAAATCCAAATATCTCGAAAACGATTGCTCATATTGACTTTTAACAAGTATACCTTTTTGAAGAAAGAAAGACAAAACAGTTATTTAATTTACTTAAAAATGTAATACAGTGCCGTACCAGAAAGTTGTGATTGTTCAAAATAGTAAAAAGGCGTGTAGGTGGCTTCCCCTACAAGTAAGAGCCGTACTAAGATTAGATTCGAATCCGTCATACCAAAAAAACTCCGGATACCAAATTTTACTTTAATATTTACATTATCATAGATTTTATTTAAAAAATAGAAAAATTAATGAAAACAGTTCTCTCAGTTGTGAAAACGATCATTATTACAAACAAACCTTGCAACAAAAACCGAGTCCTAAAAATAAAGGTTTTATTATCTCTAGTTTGAAAACTTTCTTGCGTGAAATTTTTCTTGCTACAATTTTTCCATTTGCGCCACTTTTTGGTTTTAAAAACTTGCTGCAATTCTTTTTTAAAACACGAAAACTGTAGACGATATTTTCCTTGTAGCTGCTTGGCTATTTTGGTTATTATTTCGTGATTTTTAAGGTACCAACCTTCTGGGTGGCCTTGAGGTCAGTGACCCAGGACCAGCCCCAGGGCGAACCTGCTTTAATCTCCAGGGTCGGAGAGAGAGAGAACGAGTTACAAAAAATTTAATTGACAAAAAATATGCCCTTTAGTAAGCTCTATAAAAAAGTTTTATACATATTTTTTATAAAATTAATAATAAAGGAGATAAAAGCAAAAAAGTGATTTTGGCCATAAAAATGTCGCAAATAACAATATTTTTTGGCACCAGTAAGTATACCAGTTCCGATGCATCTAAAAATTAATTTAAAATGTTTTATTTATTTAATGAAACAAACTAATACACATGTGCCTCGAGGCAATGGGGGATAACCTGGTGGCACGGATATTTTATTTAATTTTGTTTTTTGGTCCAATAACTATAGCCATTCCGATCCACTTAAAACTATAACTTAAATAAAAATTAAACTTTATTTAATTGAAAAAAAAATAAGCGCTTCCTCTATCTGGGTGTTATATACCTGGCAGGACGCTTAACATTACTCGATCTTCTATGCTACTATGTGTGGAGCTCATCGTTTAAATATTTTTATTATCGATTTAAATAATAATATTAATAATTAATAAAAACAGTTTCTCGTTTAGAATGATCTTGAGAAAATTTAAATTATATTTTTAACATGTTTTTTTTTTAAGTTTATTTATTTTTTTCTTTTTCAGGTAAATTAATGTTTAAACTTTATTTTGAATATATTTTAAAGTAGTAAATAAACGGGTATATACCATAATTTAAATAAGAATGGCTTTAAGCCTAGAAGAAGTAGATAGCTTAATAATAGAAATGTTTAAGTTTAATGCTAAATAAATTATAAAAATTCTTTTTTGATATAATTAAAATTTTCTCAAGATCATTCTAAACAAGTAACTGTCTTTATAAATTATTGATAATAGTATTTAAATCAATAATAAAAATATTTAAATGTTAAGCGTCCTGTCAGGTATAAAACGCCCAGATAAAGGAGGCACTTATTATTATTTTTTTCAACTAAGTAAAGCCTAAATTTTACTTTTGTTTAAGTTTCAAGTAGATCGAAATAAGTACAGTTATTGGACCAAAAAATATTCGTGCCACTAGGTTATCTCTCATTGCCTGGAGGCACATGTGTATTAGTTTGTTTCATTCAATGTATAGAACATTTTGAATTAATTTTTAGATGGATCGGAGCTAGTATACTTACTTGTACCAAAAAAATATTATTAGCAAATTTCTAATGGCCAAAATAACTTTTTTGCCTATATCTCCTTTATAACTTATTTTATTAAAAAATGTGTATATAACCTTTTTTATAGAGCTAAATAAAAAGCATATTTTTTATTTTTTACATTTATTAGTAACTTTTAATTTTTGGGATATTTGCATTTTTATTTTAAATTTTAATCGATAATATCATCAAAAATAAAAGGGCTACAAAAAATTTCATTAAAAAAAACTAACGTGGTTTTATTAAACCATCAATTTTGATTATATTCCTTTTTTCTTAAAATCAATAGTTTTTAAGTTATATTGAACAAACAGATTTTTTACTATTTTTTTTTAAGGATAAAAAAATGCAATGTAAACTCGCTAAGCTGAGGCAGCAGTGCGGCTTTGAATTGACTGTTGTTTATATTAATATAAAAAATTGTTTAATGCGTATCTCTTATTGGCTTGGTTTTTTGCGGTGGCCTCCCGGACTAGAGGACTGAAACGTTTGGTGTAATATACGTACTGCGTTAGTCAGTCCG
>JAHBCN010011721.1:153876-179169 GCA_019359885.1 Listronotus oregonensis
AGTACCTTAAGGTTTACAAAAGCACCCCTACAATCAGCCCTATATGGCAAGCCAGCAACAATCCGAACAGCTCTCCTCTGCATCCGGAAAACCCCCGCAGCACCGGAGCTATGCCCCCATACAATAATGGCGTAACTCATTAAGGAGTGAAAAAGTGAAAAATAGGCCTGTCTCAAAACATCCTGAGTCACACAATCCGCAAGGCCACGCAGCAGAAACGCAGCTGAGGCCAACCGTTTGCAGCAATAATCGGTGTGTGCATCCCAGCGCAGCCCTGAATCGAGGTATACACCAAGGAACTTGACGTTTGCCTCAGTTAAATGTTTCGGCATGTCACGTAACGAAAAAACTAAGGATTGTGTCTTTGTGGCATTAAGATAAAGCTTGTTACATGTAAACCAGGATTCGGCCCTCAAAAGAGCCTCACGCGAACACTCCAGGGCCTCAGTACAATCCCCTCTGGCGCAGGAAAAAGTTGTGTCATCCGCAAACCTGGTATAGTGAACAGATGGGTCGAACTGTGGTAAATCATTTATATAAATAAGAAACAAAAGAGGCCCCAGAACAGAGCCCTGAGGCACTCCCACATTTATTGCCCTCTTTGCAGACTCTACACCAGCCACCCGCACAGTCTGAGTTCGACCGGACAGATAGCTTCTCAATAGGGATATGGTATTTGCATCAATATTGTAGCGTTTAAGCTTTTGCACGAGTATTTCGTGTGAAACACAATCGAAAGCCTTGCTCAAATCACAGAAGCAACTAGACACAAACTCCCGGTCCTCAAATGCCATGCGAACAATAGGCACCAGATCCAGAATTGCGGAAGATGTGCGGAGTCCCTCACGAAAGCCAAACTGCTGAACCGAGAGCAGCTCGTTACCCTCGAAGAAATCACACATTCGAGAGGCCAACAATTTCTCAAAAATCTTCGAAAATATCGGCAGCAAAGAGATAGGCCTGTAGTTGCTGAGATCACTACTGTCACCCTTTTTAAAAATCGGAATTACTACGGCTTGCTTAAGGACAGAGGGAAAGATATTTTCTTCTATACATAAGTTAATCAGCTTGGTTAGAGGAATTATAGGGTGTTTCTTAATTACAAGCTAATATTAAAAAAAACATGTCCATTTAAAAAAAAATACATATGAGTTTGCAATATTTCTAGTGTAAATGTAGGTAAATGAAAAGAGAAATTAATCGAGTTTGTCCCAAATTATGATCATTTAAAATTTCAAAAATCAAAAACAAAATATGTACCATCTGAACTGACTAAACAAAAGTCACCTAGTTCATCACACGATTCAGACGTAGATAACAGTAATTTTTTTGTTTCTGTTTCTACTGTTCTATTTGATTTTATATTTTAAAGTTGTTACAGAACAAGGGTGGGCCAAATAGTGCTCAGTCCGACATTGAGTAAATGGAACATCTCACTTAGGTAAGGCTGCTGTATTATCTCAAAAAGTAAGCGTAAAATAAAACCTTCACTTTTATTTTCCCTAAAAATTAGGACAAGTGAAAAGTAAGTTTTATTAAAAGCCATCTCATTCACGATAATTAATAATAGGGTATCATCGGATACATCCTATGAAGAATAGAGCCGAGTGGACAGCTACCTAAAATTCAGACTTGCCAGTAGTCAGAATATTTGAAAGACAAAGGGCTGGATCGTAGCCCTAGTTATTAATAAAAGAACTCGGATAGGATATTTAAAGACTGTGGAGCGAAGCCCACGATAAGCTAATAGATTCCTTTCAGTTTAGCATACGATACAAAAGGTATTAAACACAGCAGTAATTATATTATTTTCAAGCATAAATAGTTTTACCACATAAGTATTGCCGTTTTTTAAACAGTAACCGTTATAAGTTAAGATATTAGATAAATTTTAAAGAGAAAGGCAGGCAATTTAGAGATAACCTTGGGGTATGCTGAAAAATACGAAAAATTTGAGTGTTTTAAGTTTTGTTTAGGTTCCTTAGTAAGTTTCATTACTATTAATCCATTAGTCAATGAAAAAAACTACACAATAATATCATAAGTAACGGCCTTATTTTTTTACACATTGTTTGATTACTTTGATAATTAAAAACCAAAAATTTTAATTTAATATTTTATGTTAATCCTATTACTTATCAGGTATGTCATGTTAAAATATAAACAATAATAAGGTTGGCTCTAAGTAACAGGTTCATGAAAAACTAAAAAAAAAACTTTTAGGCTGATCCACTTAAAAAATATTTAGTTTTAAAAACACACATATACATAATAAATACGAGAAGAAGGTATTGTTAAGATAAAAGTGCAAGAAATATCTAAAACATAATCTTTGTTAAATAGATAGTTTAACATTACACAATGAATGTAGGTATGTTTTTTGGGCAACTAAAACTTTTTAAAATTTTACAATGTCACTTAAGTATATTATAATTTAGCCGCCATTGTTAAATTAATTAATCAAATATTATTTTAATTACATTTTATAAACTACGTTACACAAATATATTTTTATTATTGTATTAGGGAAAAAAGTAGGTTTTAAAGGTTGATTATTTATAAAGACTTTTATTTAGCCTCTATTTCTAAAAACAAAATATAATTAAGGGTGGCTTTAATTAGATATTGTTAGCTTCTTTATATGTTTACAGTTAATAAAAATATAACATTAAGACAAAAAACTACGTCCATTAAAAATCCTTTGTATCTATTTTTGAATAAAATACTCGAGTAAGAAATATATACAATTATAGCCCCAAGCAATAATATTAATTTTACAAATATGTTGCCACAACTAACCACTGCAAACCAATTATGCCTGTTTAATTGCACAATCAACTAAAGCAATTAAATTTTTTATTAATCTAGTGCAGACTTGGCACGGCGCCTTTCTTGCTAATAATAAGAAGAAATAACCCGAATATATTATTGACAGAAATAAGTAACTAAGCAATAACATTAGAAGCTTATGTGGATATAATTATACATCGATAGGCATACCTTTTGGACACTGCCTCATATAGTATAAAGGATACACTCAGCAAAAGGTTAAAAAATAAAATAAAATAAAATAATAATAATGTACAAGCTGACATCAACTAAAGAAAATATTACTTACATGGTAGAAGTACACAGAATAAATAGACAGAGTCACATCAAGATAAAAGTTAGTGCAAGAAAGACGCGGAAAATAAGAGTGAATTAGAACAACTTTACGTTAGTAGGATAAAAAGAGGAGAAGACGGCGTAATTCTAACGCTTCCCGGTGACGAAATATCTAGCACGCGCTGAAAAACATCTGGGAAAGCCGCGAAAAGCGGCAGACCGGCTGGAAAATTGTGCGCAGATCGACCTGCCGTTGTCCTGGATACAGCGCGGGAACTAACTTGAATAAAATGCGCCAATTATTGCAAATAGCATGTAAAATATCGGCGGTATAGGCTTTCTCAGTGGTTAATTCGATTCTGATTGTCTCCGATTATGCTATACGACCTTTTCCGTTCTGAAAGTGTCGTATAGGAAATATAAATTTAACGTGCAATAATATTTTTTGATTAAGTATTAAAAAACAAAAATATATAATATAAATACAGTGTAAAACACATTCGAAGCTAATGTCTGGGATCTCGTAAACTGTAACTGGTAAAGTAAAGGGTAAATACGACACAGTTAACTATTTTATTGCTTAATTATGTGGTATTTAACATTTTTTTTAAATACCTTCGGACATATTTGTAAAAAAATATATTATTAAATTAATATATTTTTCGTTTTCGTTTCATTTATCCCTGGTGAAAGATAAAAGCTAATAAACACTTTCTATAGCAACCAACAGATGATTTATGGTAAATATTTTTGATTTATATGTTTCCTTATAATGGAACTGCATTATTAATTTCAATTTTTTAAAACCCTTTATGTTCTTAAAATGCCATTTTTAACACTATTTTTGTATAGAGTGATGGTTTATAATAAATATTAAGTAAAACAGAGATAAAAAGACAACAAGGTATGAATATAAATCATCAAAAAAATCATCCAGAGGTAAGTAAAATTTATAATAGTTCTTTAATCAGAGTGTCCTTAAAATAACCAAAAACCCGAAATTTTGTTTTAAATAAATACCACTTCACACGTTAAGATTTTTATTGTTTCGACTGAATATTCCACGATTTATCAAAATGCTTTCAAATGACCAAACTACATTTTTAGCTGTAAATTCGCGTCTCCTTGTGGTCTAAGAGCTAGAGCCGAAAAATCATCGTCGTCAGTAATATAGATTTTCTCCCGTTAAACATCTTCATTTAGGATTGTTAATTATGTTCCCGCGCAGCCTGACAACCTATTGGATACAGGGGGTAGCAATTAGGGGTGCAAGTGCAAAATTTTGGAGAAAATAATCGTCATCGATAATATGTCGGTCATTTTGGCCACTTCAAGTTAAACCCCTAAGGTGTCTAAATTCAAAAGGGCTGACAGTTAAGTGGATACTGGGTGCAGTATAACGGGGTCATATTATCCCGAGCGCTTACTTTATACAGGGTGTTTTTTAATTAAATGTCAATATTTAAGGGAGCAATTTTTGGGTCCATTTTAAAAGAAAACTTTATATAAACGTATGTCCTAAACGTCTTAAGTTTCGAGATACAGGGTGGTAAAATTATCAATTATCAGTATTACAACCTTAGATATTTTAATAAAATTTGGCATACATGTACTTTGTATCAAGAGGCCTTTTTTGGTGTACTACATTTTTTTATTACCACCAGTGGCGTTCGTACGGAATGTAACCTGCCGGTTTTGGCAGATATTGATGGTACGTCACTGATTTCACTTAAAATAAAAAATATTTTTGAAATCCCCAATCATTTCTAAGCAAAGTTGATTACTTAATTTTTTACAATCTGATGCACGGTTTTTGCTTAAATTAAAATGGTTTTTATTTTTTTTAAGCGAAAACCGTCCATCGGATTAAAAAAAACAAATAATCAACTTTGCCTAAAAAGTGATTGGGGATTTCAAAAATATTTTTTATTTCAAGAGAAATCAGTGACGTACCATTAATATCTGCCAAAATAGGCATGTCAAATTCCGTACGAACGCCAGTGGTAAAAATAAAAAATGTAGTACACTAAAAAATGCCTCTTAATACATAGTAAATGTATGCCAAATTTTATTAAAATATCCAAAGTGGTATTACTGATATTAAAAATAAATTATTTATTTTTTGGAAATTTTCCACCCCGTATCTTAAAACTTAGGACGTTTAGGACATACGTTCATATTAAGTTTTCTTCTTAAAATGGACTCAAAATTCTCCTCTAATATTGACATTCAATTAAAAAACGCCCTGTATAAAGTAAGCTCTCGATGACGATTTTTTTCCAAAAATTTTGCACTTTCACCCCTTATTGCTACTCCCTGTACCCAATAGGTTGTCAGCCTGCGCAGGAACATAATTAACAATACTAAATGAACATGTTTACGGGAAAACTCCAAATTACTGATGACGATGATTTTTCGGCTCTAGTTCTCCGTCTATTAGGCGTCAATCTCATGATTGTAATAACCTCTCGGGATAACCTGGGTTCGGTTTTTAACATATATAATTTTTGTACCTGCACTTTTTTAGAGAATTAGATGCTTCTTTTTATGGAAGGAAATTTGACGTGTAAATTTACCCGGATTTATATTTTAAATTACACATAAAAAACACTTAATATGGCAATTTTAAATAAGGATTTGTGGGTCAATTTTTAGTAAGCTTTCCATAGTAATCAAAACAGGATTACAAAAAATAAGCACTCTTTCCTATTTTTAAGTAATTCAAAATAATAAGCATAAACCTAGTTTTTGTGTACCGATGTCGAGAATTTATGGATTGAGGTCGCTAAGTGGCTTTCCTTATGTAACAAAGGTATGCCCGTACTGAATTTAGGAAAAAGTTGGAGATCCGCTCCAAATGAGCCATCTGGGTAAAACGTATATTACACAGGTCCCCAGAAAAGTGGTCTGTTCTGGTTGCCGCACTAAGATTTTCTGGCGTATTTTTTTCCGCTAAATACGAATCTGAAGTCAAAATTGGGAGTCAAGCAGCAAAAAATCAAGAAAAGGCGTAATTTCGGATTTTAAACCTTTTTTTTTGAACGTCAATATTTCAAAAACTATAAAAGATACACAAAACTTTATATGACATGAACCATGTATTTTTACTAGACCATTAATTTAAGTTTGTATAAATGCAATATTTTTCGAGTTATAATCAAAAAACCTAATTTTAAGAATTTTTTTAAGAGCCTGGAAAAAAATTGATTTTTTTTTTAATTTTTAAATTTTTTTGCAAGTTTTAAGTGATTTTTTGATTTAAATCTTTATTTTTTTTTAAATCTTCACCTCGTCAAGAATCTTTTTTGCACTTTCCGCTATCTCTTATGATTTTTGGTTATCATCAAAAATCAAAAGGTCTTCTTTTGTTTTTTGTTAATAACAATTGCAATTTTTATTGGCAGAAAAAATCCTAAAAATGCCTCTCTCAGATTTGCATTCCGCGTCAAATGAGCTATCACTCATATTTTTCGAAGCCTTCTAACTATTTTTCGCAGGAAACACACTTCACGACTAGACTATAACTTGAACAAAGTTTTGGAATATACGTATATTTCCGATCTTTTCACACTGTTCATTTAGGTTGACAAGATTTTTAGTAATAACTTGAACAAAGTTAATTAAAGTCGTTGTGTTTTGGAATCGTATTTCCGATGTTTTCACACTGTTCATTAAGGTTAACAATATTTTTAGCAAAAACTTAAACAAAGTTAGATAAGGGTGTTGTTTTTTGGAATATAAGTACCTACAGGGTTTTTGATTATATTTACGTGGCATTTTTTGGGGTTTTACTTTTTAGAGAACTAAAATGCCTTTGCAAAAGGTTATGACCTTTATGACATACAGAAATATTTTTTTTTAAATATGTTTGTAGATTTTCTGATAACCCTTGTATATATGGTAAAGATAAAAAATTGGTTGTGTCTTTATTTGGTTGACGTTGAGTATTATTATTTAATTTTTGTATACGAGAGTTAAATAATGAATTAATAAATAAAAACTTTTTTGGACAGATGTTAAATTTTTAATATCGTGATAATCTTTTTCTCTTTTTAACAGTTGTATTTGTGTAGGGGTCTGGTTCCTTTATTTTTAAATTTGCTCAATTGAAGCTGTAATCAGTTAAAACAGAATATTTTTTGGGAAAAATTGGATGTGCGAGAATATTAATTTAATATCGTCCGACCAATCTATTTTATAAACTATTTTATATGCAGTTGTTTGGAAGGTGAAAAGTGGCATCTGAGGCCTTAAATAAAAGTTTTAAACGTTTGGATATTGAAAAGTAAGTTAATATTTTAAAATTTTACTAAGGACACTTTGTTTTGTCTTGGCAACAATAATAATGTGGAAAAGTGATAAAGATAAATTTAAACTATAAGATTTACACCTTCAGCGACATGGCCATTTTTTTAGAATTTCTTAATTAAAAATTTAAAAAATATTAATTTAAAAGTTTAATATGTGATCCTAAAATTAAAAAATATTAAGAAAAAATAGTTATACAAAATTCAAAATAAAGTTTGGATATTAGACTAAACAAAATACTTTTTCTTCATAATTAAGAATAATGTTGTCCCAGAATTAATAAAAGACAAAAAGGATACTATTATATAGGTACAAAAAATAACATAAAAATTAGATATAAGGCAACATTGAAAACTTATTTACTTTTCCTAAGATAATTACAGTGTATAAAGTTCGATCAAATGGGAAAATTTTTCCCCAATTAATTCGGGTAATTTTTTTTGCCAAAAGTTTTGTTTGAAAAATAATGCCAAATAATGTATACAGGGTGCCACAGATTCGAGCGCATGCATGGGGATCTCGGATACAGTAAGAGATATACAGTCGGTTAAATTATGGCAAAGTTGTGTATTTACGTAACTAACCATATCCACTTTAGAAAGTTGCATAATTCCGAGTACTTTCGGAGATATTCGAAAAAAAACGAAATTTGCCTATTTCGTTTTTATTTTTTTCTGACGTTATTTAAAGAGATATGGAAAAACAAAAGATACTTTCTCGTGGTCACTTTTTAAGCTCTACAAAACAGAGTTAAGAGATTTTCCGCACGACGTTTCGTTTTCGTTAAATCATCATCAACTTTATTTTTTTAAATACGGACCTGGTTTTTTTATTTAATTTTTTTGAACACCTTATTATTTCAATAACAAAAATGTATAATATAAAAATTGTATTGGCAAATTTTTCGATAAATTATACACCCAATTATCCATGGATATGTCTTCATCCCTAAAAGTTAATTAAATTTAAAAAATAAATACGTGAAAACCTTTAGAAAACTTTTGCTGATTTTGTAAGACCATATTAATTACATAGCATTTCACTTTCCTAGGGGGAGTCTCAAGTAAAGTGGAGTCAGAGCTAAAAAATACAGTTATATTAATTAAGTTAAAAAAAGAATAGGTCAAAAAGATGTACTTGTTTTAAACATAAAAGCTCAAACATTATTAGATAGACCTACACCAAAAAATTATGTGTTTTTTAAATTAAGAACCAAAGTTTACGAAGATTCGTAAATATACAAAACAACGTTAACAATAATTTGAATGTATTAGTCTATAATAATTACCTTCCATCAACAGATTGATTGTCAAATATATGATGTAAAATTTTTGGGATGGCTCCAGGCCTTAAATATTTGCTATTGTTTGCCTTAATCAAAATCTCGTATGGATCAAAATGGTCTGAGCATAGCACAGGGTGCTTTGGTAAATGTTGTCCCTCTTCAATTCCCACAAGAGAAAACCAAATATTTCTTGTTATTGGATCTGAGGGAAACCTAAAATATTAGAAGATCCTTTTGTATAATGTATAATTTTTCCCACAATATTATAAACCTACTCACAAACTAATAAATTCGATAATATTCTAATAAAAATAATAAAACAAGCACAATGCATAAATAACCTTTGGTCTAGTTACTTTCCTTCAGGCTATTGTAAATCTACGCCACTGACCTTGGTAAAAACATCGCCTAGCAAACAGAACCTAGCTTACCTATGAAAAGACACATCTTCGTCTAAATAGTCCAATTTTTTACACAAAACACATTCACGCACCATTTTAGAGTTTTTAATATAAGTTTGTAAATAGTTTTAAAAGATAGTTTTAATAAAAACACCACAAAACACTTAAAAAAATCCAGGGCAACGTCGCACTACACCTAATCAGGTTCATTCCATTTATCAACGGACCGGTTGTAAAATTCCTACGCGCGTTGAAGCGGCATTGCCATATTCCGCCTGCGAAATTCCTTTGCGGGCGAAATGTAGCAATGCGAAACGTATTTAACCAAATAAAAATAAATAAAAAATGGTTTATGTAGCAAAATTATCTTTAAATTATTTATTTTTTAAAGCCAAATCTAGAAATCTATTTATTTTTATGCCCATTTTTTATTATAAATATTAAGCTGGCAACAGATTTTATCGACTTTAGTTACGAGTTACGTCCTTTTCCAATGTCTGACCGTAAGTTCGTGTTTATCGTGGGGGATTTGGGATATCTTCATTTTTTTATGATAATTATTATACTTTTTCTACTGGGCTAGCACTAACTACTTTTAATAAAATTAGAAAATCTTGAAATATCAATCCCGAATGCGGCATCTGAACCTAATAAAACAGATTATAATATTTATTTAACCTTAAAATTATTATACAAATTTCATGCTTATAAAATTATGTTCGTCCAAAATCTTTCTAAACAAAATAAGAGGACCGACCTAAGTATGTATTGAAAATAGCTAGGTTTATGCAGCACGATCCAAAGTTTTTAAATAAAATTCTATTTACCGAGAAGTCTTCTTTCACCATAACAGGAATATTTAATCGCAAAAATACACATTATTGGTCCAGAGAAAACCCTTACCAATTTCCAAATTCAGCAACATAACATTTTTATTGTTATAATTTAAGCTAAAATATCTCAAAAATGGTTTAGTCAAATATCATCAATGTATATATAATTGAAATTTGAAAAAAAAAGATCTTTCATTGTAGCATATGATATACAGGGTGTTCTATTTAAAAAAATTGAATTTGCCTGTATTTTTCCATTTTTTAATGCGATATTTTTTTTACTGATAATTTTAAAAGATAATGTGGAAAAAAACTACAACTTTTATGAAAAACATTTTTTTCTAACCTCAAAAATATAGGCTCCAGGTGCCACGTAAATATAATCAGTGACCCTGTTTACTATGGTTAGCAAGATTTTTAGCAATAACTCCAGTTACAGTTCCCGTTGTTTTTGGAGTTACCGTTCGTAAGTTAAACCTATGGTGTTTAATGTAACCATTTACAAACGCTGTCGCCGCAGTTGGCTTGCAATTCAGTTGTCGTTCAAGTGCAAACTGCAGCGAAACGACAATGCCAACGGAACGTCACGTTTATAAATCGGTAATTAAAGTTTTATTATATTTTATTTTTCTTTATAAGTATCCAAATAGTATTTACATAATGTAACAGGTTGAAGAAATAAATGACTACAACAGATTTTTTTTCGTTTATATTTCGGTATTTCGAAAATACGAAGATATACATAACTAAAGAGGCAAAAAAGGGGCGAATAAATTTTTATAAACTATATTAAAAAGTATTTATTAAAAATGGTTTTGGGCCTAAATCTCTACATTAAAATAAAATCGATTTTTTAATTGTAATAAGAGGTGGAAAGAAAAAAATAAAAGTGACATTTTAATAAAAAATATTTACTGTGTACTCCGCTTTTAATAGATCGAATAAAACTCCTAATTATAAAGGTATCCTGTTTAATTATTTTTTTACAACAGATTAAAATATTTAGATCCAATATTTGCAATCGCGGTAGGTTAAAAAATATCGTATTAACTTGTTAGTAACTAATTTATGTAACGAATTTATATATTTTTTTATTATTATTATTTGTTGAGTACTAAAAAAATTAAACTTTTGGCTTATTACATTGCTTTTAATTTTTTCAATATTTTAGAGAGAGGCAGAAAAATGGTACTTAAACAAATAAAAATTGACCGTAAGTACTTTTAAGACGAACTGCCATCTTGGCTTAAGAGAGACAGCATGTTTCTGAGTTGGTTTAAAAATGGTATTTTAAACTTAGCTAATTATATAGATATAAGAAAACGTTTAATAGAGATATTCAATAAAGATGATCGATACTATCAACTTGGTTAAACGAATTTGCGATGTAATGGCCTATATTGACTGTCGCAAATAAATACCTACTTAACAAAAACTGTAAAAAGTTTATTTGCGGTACTGTTATAGCATCCGAAAATTTGATCACATACCTACAACTTTTCAAAATTCGAGATAGCTTAACTTTGATAATGGACATATATCAAATAAAAAAATACTTTTAACAAGTTCAGAAACTCGGCAACCTCAGTATTAACCTAATAAAATCATTTAAAATAGTGATCTAACCGCCGATGACTAGAAATTGCGGTCTGTGTACTGTTCATAAACACAAAACATCAATTTTTCAGCGTTCTTTTTCATTAAGTCAAAGCTCATTTAGTCTCTTACTAAGATTATTAGGGTCGTTTTACTGAATTAAAAACTGCTTTACCATTAGTGTCTCCAGGCATGTTGTGGGGGGGCAACCTGGGACCCAGGTCATTTAAGGGACCCGGCAAAGCCAGGATCCAATACAAGTTTTTTTTTTCATCTTTTAATAATTTTATTACACATGTTTTGTACGCTTTATTTTAATATTTTTTTTTGTTACACTGCTGGGTTTCACGAGTCTAAGCATCCTTAGGGCCGTCTCAGCTCTCGACGGCACTGAGTATCGCTAAACCAAGAAGCCTTTTATGCAGTGTCCTATTTGAAATTATTGACGTTGGGTATATTATATACTGAAATCTGGCTGAACACTCAAAATTTACGTCATAAACCATACAACTTAATAACTGGATGGCCAGTAATCCATTGTTACTTTATATCTTCTTTAATTGCACTTCTTTCGTATTCTGTTAAATGATCGATATTCCTGAATTTATGTTTTTTTATAGATAATGCTATGTCGTTTGTCATGCCAATTTAAAATATTTAAAAAATGCAGTGGTGGAGCAACATCTTGAAAGCTATAAATTTTATACAGGGCAGGAAAACCGAAAAGAACATAAGATCTTAAGGTTTTGATTTTTAATTGTAAAAAACTTACTATCAACTATCAAAATGTAATTTAAATTATTTAAATATATATATATATATATATATATATATATATATATATATATATATATATATATATATATATATATATATATATATATATATATATATATATATATATATATATATATATATATATATATATATATATATATATATATATATATATATATATATATATATATATATACACACCGGCATAATTAGGGGAACTGGTAAAATTTACACTAAGTTTGACTTTAATTTTCTCTTGAACCCTTCACTCGATTTTGACTTTTTTTTTGTTAAATTGTAGCCTGGTTCTTTAAGAATACGTTAGAGGTATTGCTGATTTTAAACAATTGGTCTTAATGTCATATACAGGGCAAAAAGGAAAGTAATGTTTTTTTGTCAATTTTTGGGACACTCTGTAGAGTGAACGAATAAAATTCGATATCGTTCGATAAAGCGAAATTAAAGATTGATCCTTTCTGAGCATTTTCTTTTTTTATTCACTCGGATACCTCAAATTTTAAAGACGCTACAGGGTGTTGTTAAAAATAGTGCATTGGCCTACTTTATAAAGGTCAATGAATTTTCCTTAATCTTCTTTGATATGTTATAGAGACCATTAAGTCTAAAATCGTTATGGCATTAACTTTTATTCCTGACAGTGTTACCGTTACCTATACAGGGATAAATAAAATCCCTTCCATGTTTTTCATTTTGTGAAATGGTATTTTCGAAGGCCTTCCTTCACACTTGATTCAGGCTTAGGACTGGTCCAATTTGTGCTTTAGTGCATAAATTGGAGCGTGTTTAAAGGCCAACGGGCCAAACGAAAAACAAGAACAATAAATTAACAAAAGATAACGATTTAAAACACCAACAATAACAATAATTATTGTTTTAATAACGCGTGTGACCTCCACGCGCCCTTATGATCGCAGTCATCCGTCTTCCCATACTCATAATAACATTATCAATCAACTCTTGAGGCAGATTATCCCAGATCTCAACAAGAGCTGCTGCTGCTTGTTCGGGATTTTGGACTGCGGGAATCCTGGATCTTAATCGACGACCTAACATGTCCCAGACATGTTCGATCGGATTAAGGTCTGGAGAACATGCTGGCCAATCCATTGCTCCTTATTCGACAACATTTGGGAAGTCGGAGACACAACGGGCCACGTGAGGGCGGGCATTGTCGTGCATCAGCAAAAAGTTGTCTCCGATATGGGGGCGAATGGTACGACATGCGGTTGTAGGATATCTTGGATATATCCATGTGCATTTAAAGCGCCATTAACAACAACCAACTCTGTTCGGCCTCTTAAACATATCCCACCCCAGACCATTACCGAACCTCCACCGAAGGAAACATTAGGAGTAAAATTAAACTGTTCATTTGCTTCTCCTCGGCGGCGATATAGTCTCTCCCTGCCATCGATTGAGTTAACGCAAAAGCGGCTCTCATCCGTAAAAACATTTGCCCACTGGTCATTTTCCCAATTTTCATGCTCCCTAGCAAAGTGTAGTCTCGAAACTCGATGGCGTCGCTGAAGTTGTGGAGCTTTCTTCGTTCTATAGGCCTTCAAACCAACTTCTTTGAGTCTTCTACTAATGGTCCGATCACTTGTTCTTCTGCCACGTACTTCCTCCATCTCGTTTCTTAATTGTGGCACAGTTCTACGCCTGTTTCGTAAGCTTTGTAAGACTACAAATCTGTCATCTCTAGCCGTGGTTATTCGTTTTCTACCCTGGCCTGGAATCCTTTTTACTCCCAGTTTGCCTCCAACGTCTGACATTACGGTAGATTGTGGATTTTGTTTTTCCTAACACATCAGCAACATAAGAGTAAGATCTGCCATCTTCAATCAACGCTACGGCCCTAGCCACATTAGTAGGAGTCATATCACTCATGTTGGGGTTTTAGCAATCAAAATTTTGAATCTGACTTTTGCCTAACTTTGACAATATCCGATGACATAAACAAAACGGTAATACGAAATGGTGGCAATAGATTATCCCTGTATAGGTAACGGTAACACTGTCAGGAATAAAAGTTAATGCCATAACGATTTTAGACTTAATGGTCTCTATAACATATCAAAGAAGATTAAGGAAAATTCATTGACCTTTATAAAGTAGGCCAATGCACTATTTTTAACAACACCCTGTAGCGTCTTTAAAATTTGAGGTATCCGAGTGAATAAAAAAAGAAAATGCTCAGAAAGGATCAATCTTTAATTTCGCTTTATCGAACGATATCGAATTTTATTCGTTCACTCTACAAAGTGTCCCAAAAATTAACAAAAAAACATTACTTTCTTTTTTGCCCTGTATATGACATTAAGACCAATTGTTTAAAATCAGCAATACCTCTAACGTATTCTTAAAGAGCTAGGCTACAATTTAACAAAAAAAAAGTCAAAATTGAGTGAAGGGTTCAAGAGAAAATTAAAGTCAAACTTAGTGTAAATTTTACCCGTTCCCCTAATTATGCCGGTGTGTGTATATATATATATATATTATTTTAAAAAACTATACTTTAAACGTTTTACAGGTTTAACAATTTCATACAATTATTTTCAAATATAAAATATTAAAATGTATCAAACATAAAAATTCAAGATGAAAACTTGGATAATATATTTTACTTCCAATTACTGCCAACAGAAATGTATTATTTCTTCTTCAAGTCATATTTCCTAATGGATTTCAAACTAATGGATCTCGAGCACGAAGTGGAGTATTTAGCATGAACAATCAACCTTTGCTGAAGCAAATATCACGGATATTTAATATTTGATTGAAGATAACTTCTCTCAATTTTAAACCAATAAAGTAAAAGTTTTGATAATTTTGAATTGTTTTTGGTAATTTAAATTAACTTATTATTTACTAATGTCATAGTGTAATAATTCACTCTATACATAGATAATGGTTGAATAGATGGGCTATTGTGTTTTTGTATTGGTGTGTTTTTTAATTTTAACCCACTAAAAACGTCCTTAAGGTAGGTCTATGACTGACGTATTCTGATAAAATCGAGATCCTCTCCAATCAATCTGCACAGCAAATCAAGTAAATTTGATAAGAGCTTTTTTAACCTTTAACTTTCTAAAAAAATTGTTTACTTACGCTTATTATACACAGTCTAAAGAAGACTAAAATCAGTGTACATGCCAACCTTTGTGGACTCTTTTATTTTTTTTTAAGGGAAAAAGATATTTAAAAAAACGACCTATGTAAAAATATGCAGTTTTTGGATAGTTTGTAAATTTACAATAAGAAAATTTTGTGTTATACAAGGAGGACAAAAAATACAAACCTGTTATTTCGCAACCTTCTTCTCATCATATCCTCCTATATATGATCGATAGGGGAAATGTCTGGAGATCGAGAAGGCCACTAAAGCAAATTTTCATCGGACGCTTCTAAAAAGTCTGAACTAACACGTGCAATATAAAGTGTACATTGTCCTGCTTACATAGTGCATTTTGCAATGTTTCCAAGAAGGGAAGCAGATGTGGTCGCAAAACTTCGTGGATATAGTGCTCGCCAGTCATGCTACCTGGAATGAACACTAATCGAGACCTGCTGGCGTAAGCAATGGCACCCCCATACCATAACACAAACAGTGCGAAGAATATGCCGTCAGATGGAAAATTGGACCTTTCGTCTTTCACCATGTCTCCTTTTTTCCTTTGTACGGCCATCATGTATGCCCAAATAGAAGCTGGACTAATTGCTTTGAGTTGAGTTCCATTCTATTTTCAATTCAAGTCACTCCCTACTCTATACCAATCGTTGCTGAAGGGTAATACTATATAGGGACGATATGAAAACAGTCCAAAAGACCTTATTCGGCGATAAACTATCCTCATTGTTATGGCTCTTCCGACTGCATTAAACCACTGTTTCGCAACTGCTTTTCTTGTAAATAATAGATATCTAAGTAAAAGTTGCCTCAAATAACGATCCTGTTGCTCTGTAGTCTGTTTTTGGCGTCTAGTCCCGCTAACTCGTCGATTTCGGCATTCTTGGAACCACGCTGAACCACATCTCATTACTGTAGCTTCGTTTTGATTTACCCGGTAAGCGAGTTCACTAAAAGAAAATCCGGCTTCATGTAACTTCATTATCCAACCCCTCTCAAACTCGGAAAGTTAATTGAAATTAGCGCTTCTGCGAATTATAGGCATATTAATGCAATGAAACAAATGGAACCAGACAAATTCAACACGAAAAAATCGCGGAATATTAAGTAAACATGTTCATTGTTCATATTGTTTCGATCCTAATATAACAAAAAATGCCTTTACAAAAAAAGTACAGCTCGGAATGCCTTCAAAATTTTATCAGCGTATGCTTTCATAATAGCAAATATGCTTACAAGTTTTTATCAAATTTCAATAAATAATTCAGAGTGTTACATTTTCTATGTTAGTATAGTTACAAAAAATATAATAACTTACTATTTATTGTAATATAGGTTAAAGTATTATAAAAATGGTTAAGCACCATAAATCATGAAACAATTTAGCAAAAAATGTGTAGTAATTCCAGTTGATGGGTTGTGGTAATCTGCAGGGTAAAAACAAGTTCGGTTTTAAACTTTAAACAAAAATAACCCTACTTTTAGTTTTTTAGCCTGTTAAAAAAACTTTTTTGATGTTTGTTAGAAATCATGTTGAGCAGTAAGAAGTTGTAAAAAAGAAAAAAGTCTTAAAAAAAGAGGTTATTTTTTTCAAACATTGATTAACTAATCGAAAAAACTTGATTTTTGTTTGTGGATAAAAAACAAAATTTTAAGTAAAAATATTCATTTACAGTGTGTCCCAGGATGAGGCGAATTTATACGTAAAAATGACAAAAATTTAATTGAAACTTTGATTTTTGTTTGGGATCAAAACAATTTTGATTAAAAAATATTCATTCTATATTTTTATTTTTTTAAATGAATGTGCTTTTCACTTTTTGAAAATTTTTTGATCCTAGAACGTTTGTATTTCTCAAGAAAACCATAGACAATATTGTCAGTGCACGTTTGATGCTCCACAACGTCTATGGCATTAGTTGCCGATATTTTTATAATAAACAGTTTGTAACAAATTTAAATTTCTAGTACCTTTAGAACCTAAGGTAGAGAAACCGTAAAATTAAAAGTTTCAGATTATACTAGGGAGAAAAAAAAACAATAAAAATAATACAAAATAAAGCTTTTATTATGCATACTGTAATTCATTTAAAGTATAAAATATTTACAATTATCCTAACCTATTACCATACATTTTGGACTAGTTTATAAGCAAATCAAAAGAAAATAATTTTAGAAGAAGTTAATTATTTTTAAAAAACTATAAGTTAAATGGTATAAACAAAAAAAATGTGAAAGAAATAAGGGGCTTTTTTATGAGCTAATTAAATAAAAAAAAGTTTATTTAAACAGGTGTCGGGAAATACATTGTTTCCAATAGAGGGTCTTAAACTTATTATCTCAGCTACTGACTAATTAAGCAAAAGTTGTTAATTTTGTTTTTATGGCATTATAAGTAGTTCATTCTGGTAATGGAACTTGGCATAAAAATTATCGTAAAAGCCTTTAAAAAAGTTTAAATACGATATTTTGTGATCCAGAAATATGCAATAACATAATCTTTTTTACTTAAAACCAAACCAAAGCGAGATAAGAAAAAAAATGTAAAAGTAATAAGAAAATCAGTGTCGTACACTTTTATGTCAATAATATTGGCTAAAATGTCTCCCGATCCGCCACTGGACTTAATAATTTGTATATAGTTAAGGCAACAATATACTCTTATAACTATAAATAACACCGACAAATTTTATTAACATTGGATGGGGGATATTTAAGGTATTGGAAAAAAGCCGAATTTTTAAAGAAATTTTAACACCCTGTGTCCTGAAAACACTGCATTTCCGTGGACCCATACTTTTAGAACCCTTTTTTAAGAAATACGCTCTTAAATTTTTAAACCGAAATTAGGAGACACTTTGTATTTAATAAAAAATATATATAAATATATGTTTAAAATTAGTTTCATTACAAAAATAGACTACATATAGTTTTTGATAGTAAGACAAAAACAGTAACTTAAATTTTTACCTCGTTTAGATTATATTTTAAACTGAAATTTATAAATCTTAAAGAATACAATCTTAACCTAAAAAGATAATTTCAGCTAAATTCAAGAGATTTAAGAGGGTAAATTTTCCTTTATAGATTCCTTAAACGTAAGTGACTTCAAAGTGATAACATACGAGTAACAAGTATTTTATACAAAATAGATAAGATCTATAAGCTAAACCCCATTATTATTAACATAAGTCCATAGAAACCTAAGCAAAATATACGTCACTATAAATAGTTCAACACTACTTTAGCCCATGATGTTCTAGGGTAGGTTAGGTCTCTTAAATCTTTTTTTTATTATACAGCTTGTAATAAAAATATGTAATCGAACACTAGATTACCATGGACCTAAGAAATTATGATTATAACGAATTATAACAAAACAATTTATGTAATGGTTTTTAACTTCCAGAATTTTGAACACAATTCTATATAATTAACAAATATTTTATTGGGATAAAATATTAAAATAGAGTTTCTTCGAAAACAGTAATATAAATAACTAAAGCATGATCTTTTCAATAGCAACAACCAAAAAGGTTTAATAACTTATGAATTTAATTATTGAGTTTTTAATTACTAAGCATGTAATTTTTAATTTAGATCAACTTAGCTTAAGAGCTAATCTGCTGGGTTGTAAATTTTTCTAGGCCTTTCATTATTCTAAAACTAAATATTCTGTACCCATAAACTTAATTCCAAAGTAACTAATTTATATATTTTTAAAAGAAAGCTGTGTCTTCGGAAAACGCTCCCACTAATCTAAATTCGTTCTTTCCTAAAATAGCCCGTAAGAACTGAGGCGATCTAGCAGAATATAAACTAGGTCTAACGCAATTTGCTCTAAGTACAAATTCCCTTTCAACGGCAGCAGGAAAAATTGCATTTGCAGGATTTTTAGTAAAATCCGGATGGTCGTTTAACGAGAGGTTATTTAGTCGTTGCGATTCCTTAAACATGGAAGTAATTCTGGATCCAATTAAGGACTGGTCTGTATCTTGAATGTATATTTCTTTTCCAGAAACCAAATCACCTAAAAAGTAGAAATTATATACAGGTTGTCCCAAAATATGTGGGCAATCTTTCGGAATTTAATAGAAAACCTCAAAATATTATGACAAGTTCCCATAAACTTTTTTCCTACGAGCCTTCCCTACGGAGATACAGGTACATAACGGACGACCTCAGAAATCGTTTTTTCTTTAAATAACATTTAAAATACTAGGCGTAATTTAATATATTTTTTAATTATGATGACTACTAGATAAGTCTTTTTTAAATGAATCCATTAAATCATTTTAGGCTTATTTAGTTTTTCAGGGACGGACTAGCTCTGACACAATAATAGAAATTTTTTTAACATCCCGTATGATACAGGCTCAACAATATTATCTTTGGATAGCTTTAACCTTAAACTAAAAACAAGGTATTCTTGATTGACAACTTTTTACGAGAAATAAAATACCATGTTTGGTAATTTCTTTTACATTATACAGGGTGTTTTCTAATTGTACGTCAATATTTAAGGAGGCAATTTTTGGGTCCATTTTAAGCAGAAAACTTCATATGAACGTATGTCCTAAACGTCTTAACTTTTGAGATACAGGGTGGTAAAATTTTTAAAAATAAATAATTTATTATTAATATCTGTACTACCACTTTAGATATTTTATTGAAATTTGGCATACATGTACTATGTATTAAGAAGCATTCTTTAGTGTACCACATTTTTTTTATTTGCCAAAAATGGCAGGTCAAATTCTTTACGAACGCCACTGGTGAAAATTAAAAAAAAAATGTGGTACACTGAAAAATGCTTCTTGATACATAGTACATTTATGCCAAATTTCATAAAAATATCTTAAGTGGTATTACAGATATTAATAATAAATGACTTATTTTAAAAAAATTACCACCCTGTATCTCAAAAGTTAGGACGTTTAGGACATACGTTCATTTGAAGTTTTCTTATTAAAAGGGACCCAAAAATTGCTTCTCTAAATATTGACGTACAATAAGAAAACACCATGTATGATGTAATAAAATTTACCCACCATGATATTTTATTTCTCGTAAACAGTTGATTTTATCGATGTCAATTAGGAATAACTTTTTTTAGTTTAAGGTTAAAGCTATCCAAAAATAATATTGTTGAGCCTTTATCATACAGAGTGTCAGAGCTAATCCGTCCCTGACAAACTAAATAAGCCAAATATGATTTAATGGGTTCATTTTAAGAACACTTATCTAGTAACCATCATATTAAAAAATATTAAATTACGCCTAGTATTTTAAAAGTTATTTAAACAAAAACGATTTCCAGGGGCGTCCGTTATGTACCCGTATCTCCGTAGGGGAGGGTCATAGAAAAAAAGTTTATGGGAACTTGTCATAATATTTTTAGGTTTTCTATTAGATTCCGAGAGATTGCCCACATATTCTGGGACACCCTGTATAATTAGTTAAAAAATAATAATGAAATATAAATATTTTTAGCTAGTAAAAGTATAGACCATTTTACACAGGGACGTAACGTGCAAATTAAAAATGTATAATGTAAATGTTTTGACGTCTGCAAAACTAACTTTTCCGAGAACGTCCTCCAAGTCTGTTTAGCCTACCACGTTGTAAATAAGAAATGGCATCTTGTTTACAAAGTTTTAAGCAAATAATACAAGGGTTTTCGCAAGTAACAACCAAAAAATGTGGTATATGCAGCTATGTATTGTTATGGACTTCAGCTAATTCTAGACTTTTCCATTCTTTTTCGCATTACTATAAAAGGCGAGAGGAAACTCCACATGGGCCAGTGTATATTCGACTTTCGAAGCATTTAGTTTTTGACATTGATTAGTCGTCAATCCATTAGCATAATTACGTTGCATTGTAGTTACCATAGAAACATTTGTGAACCTAATTGCTTATAAAAAGGTGTAAAACGAGGATCCGTATTTTTATACGAGGTGTTAAATTAATCTTGTATTTTTGGGATTCAAATCGAGTTCAATGATGTCGTAGATTCTTTTTGTACGATATTCACGAGTTTTAGAAAGGCTTTGAAAAATAACAAGCAGATGAAACAGTTGACCAAAAAAAGGGGGGAAAATTGCGAAGCCATAACCTAAAATATCTTTTTTGAGCTAATAATTTGTACAAAAATCAGTTTTTGTTTGACTTCCGACTTGTGAAGCCAGGCGATAAAAACGGGGATCAAGGAAAGACTCGCCCCGCCATTTTGAATGTAGTTTCGGAGTTTGGAGTGATTTTCATAACCATTTTTTAGAATCACACGGAGGACGTTGACACTGACAGAGACCGGTTATATCTGGATTTTTGAATTGCATTTCGCAGCATCTAATTGTGCATTGAAATAGCTTTCTTGTTTAAATAAATTAGGAGCTTTGATACGATTTTGAGCCAGACAACATCGAAGTCCCTATCCAATATGACTGGCCCCGTTTCTTAGCTTGATTTATCGAGGGTATAGGCAATGCGGAAGGGTTGCTCCACTTCTTGTTAAGCTTTGGCGAGGTAAGGTCGAACTGGTGAATTGACTTAGCATCAAAGCCAATAGGCGGGTTATTGTAACCCTCAAAACAAATTAAGAATGTACAAAACCTGCTTTCCTTTATACGAGGATGGTTTGAAAAGTCCGTGCAAAGTCCGAGAGATGGCACCACCGGCGCGTATCGAGATCATGTTTAGTTAGTAGCATCTGTTGAATGAACGCACACCAAGTGTAAGCCATATTGGTCTATTTCTTTGTGATTGGCATTCGTGTGAATCAAGGAAGAGAATTTCGTGTGGTGATTAAACATTACTTTATGAAAGGTAAAACGCCTCAGGAGACTAAAGAGGAGATTGATAAACATTATGGTGACTCTGCACCTTCGATTAGAACAATTTACAAGTGGTTTCAAAATTTTCACTGGCCATATGAGCACAAGTGGCGCTAAACGTTCTCGGCGGCCTGTGGAGTACGACTCCAGAAATCATTGATCAACCATGATGATGATGGATGACAGAAGAGTTAAGGTCCCTGAGATTGCTAGTGCTGTGGATCTGGACAAACGGCTCAAATATTTAATACATATGAACATGAGAAAGCTATCCGCAAGATGGGTGCCACGATTGCTCACGCTTGACCAAAAAAGGAAACGTGTGAAGTGTTGCAAGGATGGTTTACAGCTGTTCCAGAAGAATCCGGAGGACTTGCGTCGTTTGTGTCTCTGTGGATGAAACATGGATTCATTACTATACTCCTGAGACCAAACAACAATCTAAGCAATGGGTTACCAAGGGGGAATCTGCACCAAAAAAGGCGTTCCTTCGGCCGGAAAGGTTATGGCGACTGTCTTTTGGGATTTGCAGGGGATAATCCCCATCGACTATCTGGAAAAGGGTAAAACTATTACAGGTGCATATTATTCATCATTATGGACCGTTTGAAAACCGAGCTGCAAGAAAAACGCCCACGATTGGCCCACAAGAAAGTCCTTTTCCATCAGGACAACACACCAGCACACACCTCAGCAGTTGTGGTCGCAAAATTAATGGAAATAGGATTCCAACTTGTTTCACATCCCCCCTATTCTTCAGACTTGGCTTCCTCGGACTACTATTTGTTCCCCAATTTGAAGAAATGGCTGGCGGGACAAAGATTCTATTCAAACGAGGAAGGGATTGCAGACACTGATCGATATTTTGCAGACTTGGACAAATCCTATTATTTGGAAGGGACGAAGTGTATAAGCCTAAAAGGAGACTATGTAGAAAAATAAAGTAGTTTTTATTTTTGCACGGTTAGTCAGGCTAATCGAGTCTCCTCTGGAGTAAAATTCATTAAAATTTTTTATAGTGTTTAGTATTTTAAGAAGATTATATTTGGTGAATAGAATTTTATAAAAAATATAAGATGATATTTGTCAGTGTTAATCACGATGAAAAAAACACAGTGTATAGACCAAAAAGTATAAAAAGTATGACGTACTAATTCATTGCTTATTATCACAGCTGCAACAATAAAAATAAATTTAAAAAAATATTTTGAATTATTCCTATACAGATTTTTGTATAATTGCAATCATTAACAGCTTACCAATCGCCTGCCCAATGTTGTCATCTTCAGATCCTTGTGGATTTAACTTATACTGTAGGGAATTTATCTGAGATATTTGTAGCTCCAGAGCGACGACCTCTTGTATAAACATTTCGAATCTTTTTGGTTGGAACTTAACGTCTCGCGATAATCTTTCCCCGTATTTAAGAAGATTTAATATGCGAGAACTAGCTTCGGGAAGGTCTGAAGAAAGACTCTCAATTTCGTCTACTAGCCGGCAGATGGCGGCATGGGAAAGGATCGGTACTACCAGTTCTGCAATTTGTCCAACAGTACGAAAGTCTAAAAATTAAGGAAAGAAAAAAATTAAGAATTAAAAGTACGAAGCATCATTTTAACGGAGCCAAATAAGACAACTAAACAAAGACAATATATGTATTAACTATAAACTAAATAAGCTTTTCTATAATATATATATATATATATATATATATATATATATATATATATATATATATATATATATATATATATATATATATATATATATATATATATATTTTAATTATTTTTTTATTTTTAAAAAATAAAAAGGGTTTAAAATTTTTTTATTTAGGTTAATAATTTATTTAAAATATTACCTTTGTTTTCCCCCTTTTTGACGGTCATTGCGGATTATCCTGAGGGCGCTGGAGAATCCTTTTTTCACTTTCCATCCAGAAAAGAACCTTCCCGCTAATTCTGATTTTCCAGACTTTATTCTTTTCCACTTTTATAAAAAAGAAAAAAAATCCCAGGGGCCCGTTTATTTATTTCAAAATAAGAAGTTGACAGATAGTTAAAGGAAACAGTTGTCAAATAACGTTATTGAATTTTTTTTCCATAGAAACGTTTGTGAACCTGATTTGAAAAAAAGGTGTAAAACCAGGATACGTGTTTTTAAGGGGGGGCACGGAACATTTTGTCAGAAGCGGGAAAGAGGGCCTACAAGAAAGCAAAGGATTAAGAAAATTTTAATGCCTGTTGGGACCAGCAACAAAAAGCAGCTATGGAAGAATTAACTGCACTGAAAGCAAATCATGGAAGACCAAACCAAACCTGAAAAAAGATCTAAAGAAAGAAATGAAGACGGCCAAGTCCATGAAAAAAGATCTTTAAAAAAGAAATGAAGAGAGCCAAGAATCCATGAAAGAAGATCTTAAAAAAAAATGAAGACGGCCAAGAACATGAAAGAAGACTAAAGAAGAAATGAAGACCAGTCAAAAAGATCTGAAGAAAGAAAAAAGACCAGTCAAAAAGATCGAAGAAAGAAAGAAGCAAAGAATCCATGGGGAAGATCTAAAAAGAAATTAAAGACCAATCGAAGAAAATGAAAAGAAGTCAAGCAGAAACAAGACAACAGATCAAAAAAAAATTTAAAAAAAACATCAAAAAAAGCCAAAAAGAAATGAAAAAGAGCTTAAAAAAAAGATGGTGAAAATTGGGAAACCTAAAGGGGAATTTTAACAAAGCAAGATGAGCTAAGAAAACAAATGTATTTGTTAAAACTTCCAAGGGAAAATTTTAAAAAAGAGTAAGAAATACAACAATCGGTTGAAGACAAAGTTTATCAAACCCAAAGGGCAAATGCAACAAGAAGTCCAACATTTACAGCGACAGATTAAAAATATAGCTAGCAGGGGTTTCAGAATGTGGAACCGTAACTGTTATGAAACCACCCACTTTGACCAAGGACCCTGGGTTACGTATCTTCGAAATTTGAAGCTGCCGCCAATGGAAATAAT
>JAHBCN010011721.1:179186-200773 GCA_019359885.1 Listronotus oregonensis
TCAGAACGGCTGTGTCGCTATCAAGATAGAGAAGATACTTGATCGAGACGATCAAAACTTGGGAGGGGCAATGTTACAGACTTCAGTTAGTGTTTAGTTATTAGAAATAAAAAAAAGGTTAGAATTATTTTATTTAGGTTAATAATTTATTTAAAATAAGTTACCTTAGTTTTTCCCTTTTCGACGGTCATTGCGAATTATCCGAGGGCCCCGGAGACATCCTTTTACACTTCCTTACATCCTGTAGTAAAAGAATCCTTCCAGCTAATTCTAGACTTTTCCAGACTTTTCCATTCTTTTCCACTTTACTATAAAAAGCGCGAGTGCCACGTAATCTATAAAAAGCAGCGACTTTTCGCAATTCAGACAGTTCGTTTTAGACTCTTGGAGACAGTTGATCTCCCTGGGGATGATTGCCGCTGTAACAAGCAGGCCCCCAGGTCTAAGAAATTCAGCGGATCTGAATTTCCATTTAATTATTTTGTTTTAACAGTTCGGTATAGACATTTGGAGACAGTAGTTCTCTCTGGGGATGAGTGCCGCCGTAACAAGCAGGCCCCCAGGTCTCGGGAATTCAGCGGATCTGAATTTTCCCAATTAATTATTTTTGTTTTGAAATTATTTTTGTTTACGCGTGCTGCTTTTATAGATTACGCTTTTCTTTATCGAGGTGAAGAGGTGAAGTGGCTTTGGGCCGTTGAAGTTTATAACTGAAGTTTTATTTTGTTTGTTTTTGTTTATTGGATTCTTTTTCAAGGAGTCCCCAAAAGTATTCCTGGAGCGTTTCTTTCTCAAGGAACAACCAGGCCAGAGGAAGAAATCGTAAACATCTATTTTTAATTTCAGGAATACTCGGCCGCCTTGTGTTTACGGGCTGGCCTCCAGGAGAGTTATTCAGGGAGGATTTTGGCCGCCTTGTTTCAACAGGCAGGCCCCCTGGAATAATACAGGTTTAAGTTATTTGTTTGTTTATTTCCGGCCGCCTGGTATTAACCGGCAGGCTGAGGTTTTATATTTCAGATTGGAACAAGGGAAGCTGCCCCATTGCACACGGGAGGCTGGCGCCTTTGTTCCCAACGTACGAAGAATCGGGATTCAGGGAAACTTAATATTTTATGGTTATCGCGTTTAAAGAATTCATAACTATCGTTACCGGACAGTGCCCGGGATAAATTCAAGCTTCCAGAAGAAGGGAAGGAGTACAGAAGTAGCTGGTGAAAACCCAGCATCGGCACTCCCCGGCATCCAGGAATAACCGGGAGTAAACGGGAATTTTTATGGGATTAAAACTATTATCATTATTTTCAACATTTATTTTTCAGGAATGGCTGGGACTGCCATAGCCCAAATGGGATTTAAATTACTAGGGACATATTAAGGGACCATCCTGCAAATTATTCCCCGGGACGCACAACGGCGACCGGGATAAATCGGGACTTTTAGTGAATTTTATATATATACGAAAGGGGATTATATTTAAGAAACTAGGGATATTACCAAGGGTTATTAGAACCCAAATCAAACTATTCTACAGGATACAAGGGAATCAAGGAAGTACCCAAAGATGGTACTTACGGGACGTTTATCCAGAACCCGGAAATTAACTAAAAGATTGAAGACACCAGATCGACCGACAAGAAGCCAGGCCAAGCGGGCCATGGAACCGCTACAGGATAAACCAAACTTGGTTGCCTTCCCCGGAACCGCCGGCCGGGACCTAGGCAGCCTTGACGAAGCCAAGCTCCAACGGGGTACTACAAAAGGAGTCCTGTTTCCGACGAGAGAGCTAGCCGGAGGAAACACAAGGATCCGCAGGCTGAGTAGCGGCGATACCCCCTATGGTTTAGGTGAAGAAGAGCCACTTATGACCCCACACGCCAATAAAAATCAAGCGTGGCAAATGGCGGCAAATAGGGCTAATGGGACTCTCCCTAGGGATCCTGTATCGCATAGGGATACCAGCCTCGCGTTCCATCCAGAAAACCACAGAAAAGACCACCGAGGAAACCCCGTAGGAGTCATGTCGCCCAACTCAAGGGGCACCTTTTCTCGAAGGGCAGAAAACCCAGAACACCGGGTTCTCGAGAACTGGAACCGCGTAGAGGCGGAGAACACACGCCTAAGTTGCGGACCGGCACGCAACAATTATTTTAACATGAATCAGCCCAGGATTGCAGATGAATATTTTAATATTGAAGGAATTGACTTTGAGGTTCAGTCTGAGTGGCCAATGCCCCAGACCAGAAGCCAGGATAATTATGCAACCACTAAATATACAGATTTTACAGAACCAAGACAAAATATGGTACCAAACAAGAGGTATCTGGCGCCCAAAGAAAATATCCAGGACAAAATATATATTATATACAATAAATCAGGACGATAAGGAACAAGAAATTTATTTTAAAAGGGACCTATACTTGGCACCGGTGGAGCATGCCCCGGTCCAAGCTAAGTTTCAACCACGAATGGAAGTACAATTGGAAGGAAGATCATTTAAAGCACTCCTGGATACGGGAGCTGCTAGAAATTTTATCAAAAGTACACTTGCACCTGATTATATTCAATATCGGATACCCAGGCCGGGATTAAGGACTGCCTGTGGAGAAAAATGTTTTAATACACGAGGAGAAGTAACCATGATCATAAACATAAAAAACAAGGAATATTCAGAGACCTTCACAGCAGCAGATGCATTAAACGAGGATATAATACTAGGTATGCCCTGGTTTATCAAAAATGCAGTGCTACTGGACGCGGAACGAGGTTGTGTCCATTTCGGGACCAACCCTCGCCAGATTGTGTACCTGGGAACAAGCGGGGAAAATCCCGGGAATAATAGGGAACCCATCAAAGTAACCCTTCCTGAATTACCGCTAGAATACCGACAAGAATATGCACAGATATTGATTGACTTCAGGGAGCTATTTAGAGAAGGGATTCAGCAAAACACTACCAAGGCCGTTCATCATAGCATACGTTTAACCCAGGACGCCGTACCATTTAGACTAAGGCCATATCCATTATCGGAAGAAAAGAAACAGATAGTGAACGAACAAATAAAAGAAATGTTACGGGCTGGAGTTATTTCTCCAAGTAATTCTAACTACGCTTCACCGATTGTAATTGTCGGCAAAAAGGATGGTAAACCTCGATTTTGCATAGACTACAGAAAACTTAACCTACAAACACTGGATGAAACATCACAATTACCTGTAATATCGGACACGTTAAAAGAATTAGGACAAGCCAGGGTTTTCACTACCTTAGACCTGAAGTCAGGATACTGGCAAATCCCCATACATCCGGAATCTCGTCACCTGACAGCATTCGGGACACCCGATGGAAGCCAGTACCAATTTAATGTGATGCCCTTCGGGCTGAAAACTGCCCCGGCCACGTTTCAGAAATTAATGACCGAAGTATTGGCAGGAGAATTGCACAAATTTGCGAAAGTATACCTGGATGACGTGATAATATATTCCAGAGATCACAAAACTCACCTGGAGCACTTACGCCGGGTCCTCGAAAGGTTGCAGACATATGGCCTTCGGTGTTCCTTGGCCAAGTGCGCTTTTGGAAAAGAGGAATTGAACTATTTGGGACATCGGATTAGTGGCGATCGCACATTACCACAAGAGCAGCATCTCAAGCAGATTCAGAGCTTTCCACCACCTAAAAATCGCAAAGAATTACGGAGTTTCTTGGGAATCCTTAATTGGATCAGGGAATATATTGACCACGCAGCCGAGTTATTAGAACCATTGACAAACCAGTTGAAAACCAGTTCAACTTTTCGATGGGGCCCTGAAGAACAGGTAGCCTTTGAAAATATCAAACGAGCATTACAACAACCACTAGAGCTAAGCCGCCCAGAGCCTGGAAGGAAGTACTACCTCCAAACGGACGCATGCAAAACTGGAATAGCCGCGACGCTATACCAACTAAGTGAGCAGGGCGAGCGGAAAATAATCGCGTACGCCTCGGCGAAATTATCACCAACGGAACAAAATTATCATATAAACGAACAAGAATGCCTGGCCGCCATCTGGGCTATAAAACGATTTCGACATTATTTGGAGGACCGTCCCTTTGTCCTACGGACAGATTCTAAAGCGCTAACATGGCTACAGAAGATGAAGGATTCAAAAGCCAAGCTAACGCGTTGGTCTTTGTTACTACAAGAATTTGATTTTACGATTGAACACTGTAAGGGAAAAGATAATGAATTTTCAGACTATTTGTCAAGAAATCCCGAAGGTGGGCATATAACAGCCGAAATTACTAACGAAGATCGAATGGTTCCTCCACCAATTATAGATCTAGCTCCCACTTACATAGTGGACACTACAGAACTCATTACCCGCATTAAACAGACCCAGAAAAGCGACGAAGAAATTATGCAAACCGTACGATTATGGCAGCACTTGGCGGAAGCCCCGCCCGAATTCCGGGGGCCATGGTGGTACCACTTTCACATGGAGGATGGCTATTTATACAAAACCTCACCCGAAGGTCCTCGCCTGGTGGTGCCGCGCATCAACCAGATGGGGGTAATATCTACGTACCATGATCATGAAGATGCGTTACACCCAGGGGCGCCAGAAACCGCCCGACAAATTAAACGAACGCTCTATTGGAGCAATATAGATCGGGATGTCCGGGACTACGTGCATCAATGTGACGTATGTGCTCAGACAAAAAGGGGACAGTTACAGCAACACGCCCCGCAGGGCGACCTACAGGCTCCCTGCCCATTCTATGCTTTGTCCATAGACATAATGGGTCCCTATAGGGAGACCAGACGCAAAAACAAATATATAATCACCGTTGTAGACCTTTTCACGCGGTATATTAAGGCAAAAACATATTCGCAAGTTAGCAGCCAGGATATCCTTCGATTCCTCAGGGAAGAAGTTTTCGCTGAATGGGGCACCCCGGCAATAATACGCTCGGACGCAGATGCCCGCTTCAGATCCGAGGCATTCGAACGAATGTGTCGCCAGAAAAGCATCCGATGGATTTCATCCCCGATTTACCATCAACAAGCTAACCCCGTTGAGCGACGTTGGCAGGAAATGAAAAAAGCATTCCGGGCTATGATGGTAGAAAAGCCTGACAATAGCTGGGACTTACAATTACCCCAAGTCCTCTACGCTCTCCGGACAAGACAGAACGAAGCCACGGGGGAAACCCCAGCGAAGTTACTATATGGACAAGAATTGCGACGACCAGGGGAATGGTTAGGAACGGAACCCCAACTGGACCCGAACCAGCGGTTGGAAGAACTGGAACGAATTAGACAGGAAGCTAATCAGCGACAGCGCCAGTATAAATTAAAATATGCGCCGCCGCCCCGACAACCGACACAGACCTTTCAAGTTGGCGATCAAGTATGGTGTCGCAATTTTAACCCCAAACGGGACATATTTGACAAAACCTGGACGGGACCTCACACCGTCCTTGAGGTACTAGGAAGAACCACTTACGTAATTGATAAAGATGGGACCAACCCGAAGTGTCACTTAGACGACCTGCGGCCAGTGAAACCGCCAGCACGACGAAGAACCCAGTCGTCCAGTTCGGAGGAAGTCACGAGCGAGGCTGACTCAACTGACGACGAATCTACCAGCGACGAAGATAATCAAGCAGACCCAGAGGAAGCAGATGACCCTCCAGACAACCTACCTGAACAATCGGCAGCCTCAGACGCCACCCTTCCCCAGGTGAATACCGCTACTAACGGCTCTGACGTTCCGGACGATGGGAGTATGATTGGTCAGGCTTCCTGGCAACCAGAGCCAAATTCATCACGTTACTAGACGAGTTAGGTATATCTCAGGAACCAACGACCTATTGCTGGAACGGGTTTCTAGTCACCCGGAGCCGTTTTCTCCGATTACTGAGACAATTGGACCTCGAGAGATTGGAACGCCAAGGGCTCAGTTCTACGGCGCCATCATTGCCACCGCAGCTAGAACCCAGCTGCTTTATGGTCACGGAGCTATCACAACAACCGGATTTGCCACCAGCCCAGGACCGAGAAGAGCCGCCCGATCCTGATGACCCCACCACGACCACACCTGGCCGCGCGCATCAAAGCGACCAACGCATCGCTAAAACTGTCAAAAGAACATTGACGCGCGCATTTAAACCAAAAACATGGTTTAAACGGTAGTGATAGTGCGTGTAGTACAGACGCTCATAGAGTGCTGTAATGTTTTTCGGACGCTCATAGAGTGCCGAATAGTGATAGACGCTCGTAGAGTGCTTAGTTTTAAGAATTAGTTATAAGTTAGATTTAAGTTAATTTTAAGTTCATATTATGTATGTATGAAAATCGGACGCGGTGGCGCTTGCAAAATAGAAGCCGCCCCTGTCACAATGTAAATAGTTTTAAGAATGAATGAAAATCGGACGCGGTGGCGCTTGCAAAATAGAAGCCGCCCCTGTCACGTTAGGAGAGTTAGGATTAAACAAATTGGACGCGGTGGCGCTTGAAAAATAGATGCCGCCCCTGTCGCAATAAGTACATTCGTTTCGCAAATTTTGTATAAAGTTTTAAGTTAGGAATCAGCCAAACTTGCCAGTAAAATTTAGGGACTCTTTTGTTTTATCTCTGTTAAATAATTAACGATATTTTTTCGAATTCTATAAGGCAGAAGCCAAGTACAAAAATAATGTGTAAGGGATAATTCTTCTAAACGTAATTAGTTTCATTTTAAATAACAAACAAATAAAGGGATTAATTGTGGGGATTTTCAATGTAAGTAATCATTTATGAATTTAAAATACTAATTCTCTAGAGCAGAAGTAAGTAAGCACCATTAAGATATAAACTCCGCGTTTAAATTAAATAAAAAGGAAGCTCAAGTATGGGATTAAATAGTACAGGCCACAAGTCAGAAAAGATTTTTTATGAAGAGATTCTGAAGTATCATTGATGTTGTAGGTGTTTGGATTTAGCAAGTTATTCACAGTAGGGCAGGTCCTAGAAAAGGCTGCCGTGAAGTTGCTTTTATGGCAGGTTGCCAAGGTATTTTTTTGTTATGACGATTTTCTAAAGAAATTTTAAAGTATGACTTTAGGTGGACCTAGAACTCTAACGATACTGAGCAGAGTGTTAGTTTCCAAGATTAGAAGTTTTGTTATTATCTTAAAGTTTATATCTTAAGTGGGGTGGATTAATGAAGATTAGTTGAATTTTGTTTTTCGTAAAGTTAATACTAAGTGGGGTGGACTACAGGAAAAGTCCTTTAATTATTTAATTATCTAAGTCACCTCTAAGTGGGGTGGAGTAAAAAGGAAAAGTAAAAAGGGAAATAAGTTTTTAGCTAAAGTTCCATCATAAGTGGGGTGGAATAGAATTTTGCAACTTTATAAGGAGAATTATCCTACTATAAAATGTCAAATACTAATGAGTTTATTTTGAAGTTGAAATTACTAAATAATTTGTAGATTTTTATCCCATAGTCATGTTCTAGTCAAGTAATACTGTAACTGTAAGGGGGCATGTTTGGCCAAATTAGTTCTTTAAATTTAAGTTAGGAACCCTTAGGTTTAGGGGTAGGAAACATATTTTTTAAGAAATTTAATTCATTTAAATTTAAACTAAGTTATAAGAGTAGGAGACATGTTTAAACAAATAATAATTTTTCTTTTTGAGTTTAGACTTTAGGAGGCATGTTAAACAAATAATATTTTTGGAATTTTAGACGTTAAGATATTTAGGCTTAGAAATAGATTCGTGGCACTAGTTTAGTTTAGCTTTAGTTTAGCTTTAGGGGGAAAAGTTGTTAGGTTTAGGGGTTCTCTAATAAAGGAGCCCCAAACCCACTTTTCACCCCTTCACCTCTAAGTGGGGTGGTGCCACGTAATCTATAAAAAGCAGCGACTTTTCGCAATACGGACAGTTCGTTCTAGACTCTTGGAGACAGTTGATCTCCCTGGGGATGATTGCCGCTGTAACAAGCAGGCCCCCAGGTCTAAGAAATTCAGCGGATCTGAATTTCTCATTTAATTATTTTTGTTTTAACAGTTCGGTATAGACATTTGGAGACAGTAGTTCTCTCTGGGGATGAGTGCCGCCGTAACAAGCAGGCCCCCAGGTCTCGGGAATTCAGCGGATCTGAATTTTCCCAATTAATTATTTTTGTTTTGAAATTATTTTTGTTTACGCGTGCTGCTTTTATAGATTACGCTTTTCTTTATCGAGGTGAAGAGGTGAAGTGGCTTTGGGCCGTTGAAGTTTATAACTGAAGTTTTATTTTGTTTGTTTTTGTTTATTGGATTCTTTTTCAAGGGTCCCCAAAAGTATTCCTGGAGCGTTTCTTTCTCAAGGAACAACCAGGCCAGAGGAAAATCGTAAGCATCTATTTTTAATTTCAGGAATACTCGGCCGCCTTGTGTTTACGGGCTGGCCTCCAGGAGAGTTATTCAGGGAGGATTTTGGCCGCCTTGTTTCAACAGGCAGGCCCCTGGAATATACAGGTTTAAGTTATTTGTTTGTTTATTTCCGGCCGCCTGGTATCAACCGGCAGGCTGAGGTTTTATATTTCAGATTGGAACAAGGAAGCTGCCCATTGCACACGGGAGGCTGGCGCCTTTGTTCCCAACGTACGAAGAATCGGGATTCGGGGAAACTTAATATTTTATGGTTATCGCGTTTAAAGAATTCATAACTATCGTTACCGGACAGTGCCCGGGATAAATTCAAGCTTTCAGAAGAAGGGAAGGAGTACAGAAGTAGCTGGTGAAATTCCAGCATCGGCACTCCCGGCATCCAGGAATAACCGGGAGTAAACGGGAATTTTTATGGGATTAAAACTATTATCATTATTTTCAACATTTATTTTTTTAGGAATGGCTGGGACTGCCATAGCCCAAATGGGATTTAAATTACTAGGGACATATTAAGGGACCATCCTGCAAATTATTCCCCGGGACGCACAACGGCGACCGGGATAAATCGGGACTTTTAGTGAATTTTATATATATACGAAAGGGGATTATATTTAAGAAACTAGGGATATTACCAAGGGTTATTAGTACCCAAATCAAACTATTTTTTTACCGGATACAAGGGAATCAAGGAAGTACCCAAAGATGGTACTTACGGGACGTTTATCCAGAACCCGGAAATTAACTAAAAGATTGAAGACACCAGATCGACCGCTAAGAAGCCAGGCAAAGCGGGCCATGGAACCGCTACAGGATAAACCAAACTTGGTTGCCTTCCCCGGAACCGCCGGCCGGGACCTAGGCAGCCTTGACGAAGCCAAGCTCCAACGGGGTACACAAAGGAGTCCTGTTTCCGACGAGAGAGCTAGCCGGAGGAAACACAATATATATATATATATATATATATATATATATATATATATATATATATATATATATATATATTATATATATATATATATATATATATATATATATATATATATATATATATATATATATATATATATATATATATATATATATATATATATATATATATATATATATTATAAATTAACACTGAATTTCTAAGTGTATCTTAAACGTATTACAAAAAAAAAATCATATACATTTTGGCATGTAATTTGGGTTATTAGGTCTCTTAATGTTAATTACAACGTGTCATCTTCCAAGAAACTTTCTAAACAAAAAAGGGCAAATCTAATATATAAGTTTTTAAAAAAGGCTAAAAAATACCTAAAATTTAAGGGAAAACATTACTTTGCAAAGTAATATAGAGGGGTGTCCAAAAACTAGCACATAATGCTTCCAGGGAAAGAAAATAGAACAAAAAGCTCTCATAAATATGATCTGGAAGATGCTTCTTAAGAAGGATAGGTCTCCCAAAAGAGGAATACTAAAGATAGTTTTTGGTAAAAGTGTCGCACAGTGGTCATTTCTTTAATAATACACGCGAAAAATATTTAAAAAAAATATAGTTAAGGATTTAAAAAGTAATAATTGTTTTGAGTTAAATAAAAACATAGGAACAAGATAATAACCTCTCTTGAATTTATAATCATTACAATAACGGCAGAACACACACGGACTTGTCCCTTTCTGGCTGACTGACACACTGGAAGTTGCGACTTAAGCGAGGGCGCTGCGGCTCAGTAATTTTTTCCTGAACGTTTATTTAAACAACCCCAAATAAACTATGGCTACTAATAGTAAAGGTATGTACCTTTCTCTTTAGTAATAAGATTACTGGTTGTGTTCTAAAATTCAAAGAATATTACTATACAAAGATCAAAGAAAATTAATACATTTTTAGCATAAAATGAATGTTTATTAATCAATAAGTTTTTTGATTGGGCTGTATTGATTATAAATTATGTACTACTGCGTTCTCCTAAAATCCATTTAAAATATTTAATAAAAATCAAGTGCCCGTTTTTGCCCGTTTTGTCCATTTTATTAAATTTGTTTTTTAAAGAGATGGTATTCTTAGGATGAAGTTGAATGTTTAACGCCAACACATGTCAACATTTCTTGCAAAGAATTTTAAATTTTATCTTAGTTTTACTTAACCATGTTGGATGAAAAGGTATGTAGCAGCCTAACAGACCAAGCACTTTAAAATTGCTATATATGTGGAGCTACGCCCAAACTAATGAATAACCTTAATAGTGTCTGTAACAGGCTCATACAGGAGTCTAACCTTAAATTTGGCATATCTCATTTGCATGGGTAAATCAAGTGCTTTTAATGCCTCTTACATATATCTTATGGACTTCTCATTAAAGCATGGCAAGTCATGGGCTATCATAAAAAAAATAGCAAAGAAAGAAGGCAGGAAATTTAAGAAGGTTTTTTCAAAACGTTGCATTATTAGCAGACATAACAGCTCTAAATGAGGAGTTAATTAAATGGTTTGGCTTTGAAGTAGATAGTAAGCTTTTCGAAAAATATTGTTAGGGACAGCATACTTTTACCTCAAACTACCCATGGTACTACATACCCCAAACACTCCACAAGATCTTGGTACATGGGGCTCTAATAATTAGAAATGTAATGGTACCAATGGGGCAACTTTTAGAAAAGGCCCAGGAAGCTTAACATAAAGATAGCTAATACCATCGCCAGTTTAATACAAGAAAGTGTTCCAGAGGAAAAACAACGGAGAACCTCGTTAACATGCTGCTTGTGTCTTCCGACCCTCTTATAAGCAGTTTTAGAAAAAGAAGCTACAAGAAGAAGGATCCCATTCCAATAGAGGTGATCAACCTATTGAAGACACCCGAACCTAGCGGATATTTCTGAGAAGGATATGTATCTGAATCAAGTGACACTTTTGGTAACTTAGACTAAATAGTAATTTAAGCATTTATTTAATTCACTACTAAAAAATATTGTTTGTTTCATTAACACTAGTTAGTATGTAATTCATCTCAATAACTAAGATTTAATTAGTCTAATTCATTATTCTATATTTATTGATCTTTGTGTTGGTATAGGAGACCTTATGACTTCTGAAATAAAAATCTTTATTAGAACTAAATTTAATTATTTGTTTACTTAAACCATAACAAAATATAGTACATATTGTAGGAATATCGATTGCAATAAATTGTTTGCGTTAAAACACCATTGTTTGACCACTGTGTGTCGTAAGGTTGGAATCACACAATTTTTTTCTTTTAAAAATCGTTAAATTTTTATTCTAAGGCGTCATGTATTGTTGTTAGGGTATATCTTGCCCCAAGTTCAAGGTGACACATTGGGTAAGCCAAATATATATAACTTAAAAAATTAATGGAAGAAATGTTAAATATTTTTTTTTATTCAAGACATTGCAATCCTATATCGGGCAAAGACCATTCTCCCAAGAATGATTCTTAAATGTGGAGTGACCCCATTTAAAAACATTTTTAGGTCATTTTTATGAGATTTTATAATTTATTTCCGTTTTTAAAACCGTAAGAGATATAGCGATTCTGTTTGTATATTCTCGGGACATTTTTTTAAAAATAAAATGTTTTAAAATTTCAAAACTAACTCGATTCATTTTGGAGATATGGGGCGTTTTTACATTTCTGTTGATTTAACGAGGATCCTGTATATTAATTATTATTAGAGATAGAAAAAAACTTTGGTAATATTTTGTAGATTTTTACGTTGATTCCAGTGGCGTACTGATTTTTTTCTACCAGTAATGCTTTCCGAGTTATTACACACACTGATGTTTTTTAATGGAACCTCCTGTATATTATCTTATCAGTTGACTGCAAATTAAATTATCCTTTCAATTATATCCCACACTTTATATGTAAGTGAACTAAAACTACCATTCTTGCAGTTTTCCTTTTTCTTTATTATTTAAAACATAATAAAAATATGTGGCGAGGGGGGGAATTTTTATAAAATTTTACTTTAAACTACATTACTTAAAACATAATAATAAAATATTTCTTTAACAAACAATTATAAAATGAACTTAAAACTTAAGGAAAAGATGTGTTTTTTAGTACTATCGACTACAGCAACTGGTATAACAAAGGATCCACAGTGGCGTAAATAAATGTTCTAAACGCTTAAAAGTGTTAATATTTGGGTGTCTTAGGTTCGGATATTTTTAAAAATACGTATTTTACGCGTTAAAAGAATCCTTTTACTTTGAATGTAGCATTTAAACATCTAATTTTGACATAAAATTTTTAAAAAACGTTTTTCTTAGAACTTATAGTTACCTTTTAAGGCCCGGTATTATAAAACTGCTGGTCAGCTGTCTTCTGTTTTGTGAAAAAGTAATGTAGTATTAGAGTTAATTCATTTTATCCATAAATATTAGGAATATATACCAAGCGTTCACCTTATTTAGCTTTCTTTATGTCTCTTTTCCAAAGTAAAATGGAAAAAGCTAGGTTAGAAGACGCGAACGTCAGTTTTGCCCTTTGACAAAAACCTGATCGTGTGACCTGCGAACAAAGCCATTAATGTCACAAGTAATTTAATTTGCAGTCGACTGGTATAATATTATACAAAGTGGTCCATTAAAAAAACAAAGTTTATATAATAACTCGAAAAGTTTTACTGACAGAAAAAAAAATAGTATGCTACTGGAATCTACGAAAAAATCTACAAAATAATGCCGTCTAAAGTTTTTCCCCATCTGTAATATTAACCGATTTACAGGACCCTCGCAAAATCGACAAAAATTTAAAAACGTCCTGTACCTGTGAATGAAAGAATCAAGTTAGCCTTGAATTTTAACATTTAAATTGGTTTAAAAAATTGTTCCTAAGAATGTACAAACAAAATTATATCTTTTACGGTTGTTCAATACTGCTTAAATACAACCAATAACTGCCACCCTGTACATACACCATAGAAATATGTTTTGTTCACTGACCTAAACACCTATTATATACATACAAAAAAAAGTAAGTTCGGCGTTGTTTTTTAATTAATTAATTTTAAATTCATTGTTTTTGTTTTTATGGTTTAATACTATATATTCTAAAAGTTAAGCCTATTCAAACCAATAAAAAAGGTGCAAATATCAATTAAAGTAATTTTCCTATAAAACTTTACCTAAAAATTGTAAAACCTTTTCGGCTTCTCTAGTATCATCAAACAACCTTTTTTGCCGACTGGCAGGAACTGGTCTGGCGTTTTTCCACATTTCGACCCAAATATTATCTTCCAATTGCATTCTTGGACTAAGGTGTCCTTTCTTTTGTCCATTTTCATCTAAATCTTCTTCTATCCAATCTCTTGGTGAATACCTGAGACAATATTAAAGTTGATATTCTATTCTATTATGTTTACAAATTTTTAAAAAATTTACGGCCGAGTGATGATTGCGTTGTTAAATTTAGCAATGGACTTAGCAATTGTTAAAAGTTAACAACGGTTTAGAAGTTTTATGTCAATGTAAATTAAAAAAAAACACAATATTCCAAAGTAGGGTAAAAGTAGTTTATTAATAAGATACCGTGTGATTCAGCGGACACGTAACAGCTAAATACTTTCTTGTGCACACAAATATTATCTAGTTACCCTTTTTTAGAGACCTAATAATGTATTTTTGTGATTTCCGATTCAACCGAAAGTAACTTAAATTATATTTTTCCAAATACCACCCCCTGATTCGTCTTAAAGTTCTCGTTTCAATTATAATGTAACAATATGACAATTGGTTTTTAAAGGGTGTCAAAAAAGCATTAATTTAAATAGTCTTCAGTAGACCATGATGATATCTTACAATAGGCCATAACAATGTTTAACATTGTTATGGCCTAGTTAGTATCAATCGACGGTGACTAGATTTTCCATATTTAAAAGAAAAACTCATGAAGTGACTTGCAGTATTTTGAAAAATAAAAAAAAAGATATTTTTCCATTCTATGAAAGGATTAATTTCCTTTTATTTTTGAATTACTATACAATTATCATCACTGATTTGCACATCAAATTTACTAATATTCATGGCATCATAACCAAATGAAAAATATTTGTTATTGTTAAGATGGAAGTTTTAATTCTATAATGATCATGGAACCTATTATAAACGGTAAAAAATGAATGTTGGACAGATAAACGTATGCTATTCCTATTTCACTTTTTAAAATATTGCAAATTACTTTAAAACTTTTTTGGGAAATATAAAAAACCTAGTTACTCTTCGCTGACAACAACCAGGACAAGACAATATAAAGAAAACTATAAGACCTCATTTGTTTTCTCGAAAACACATAATTACAGAACGCTATGCAATAAACTATTCTAAGCTGTATGACATGACCTACTGCAGCATATTTAAATAAATTATTTTTTATGCCATTTTAAAAGAAAATGGCATCCATCAGCTATACAGGGTGCCACAGATTCGAGTGCATGCATGGGGATCTCAGAAACTGTAAGAGATACGAAGTCGGTTAAATTATGGCAAAGTTGTGCATTTAGGTGCCCAACAACATGCCGATTAGAAAGTTGTAAAATTCCGAGTACTTCCGGAGATATCCGGAAAAAAACAAAATTTGCTGATTTCGTTTTTATTTTTTCTGACGTTATTTAAAGAGATATGGAAAAACAAAAGACACTTTCTTATGGCCACTTTTTAAGCTCTACAAAACAGAGTTGAGGGATTTTTTGTACGACGTTTCGTTTTCGTTAGACCATCATCAACTTTATTTTTTTAAATACAGACCTGGGTTTTTTATTTAATTTTTTTGAACCTCTTATTATCCCAATTACAAAATTGTATAACACTTAATATTTATTAACAAATATGGAACGCCCCTATAAGAAATGATGTGCGTTCCTTGTCTTACTCATTGTCTCTTATGGAAAATATGTTTATTTAACAGAAAAATATTAAATGTTATACATCATTGTAATTGGGATTTTAACTGCTTCAAAAAAATGCAATAAACAATTAAGTGCTGCATTTAAAAAAATAAAGTTGATGATGGTCTAACGAAAACGAAACGTCGTACGGAAAATATCTTAACGCTGTTTTCTAGACCTTAAAAAGTGGCCATGAGAAAGTGTCCTTTTTTTCCATATCTCTTTAAATAACGTCAGAAAAAATTAACGAAATCAGCAAATTTCGGTTTTTTCCGGATATCTCCGGAAGTACTCGGAATTTTACAAATTTCTACTCGGCATGTTATTAGGCACCTAAATGCGCAACTTTGCCATAATTTAACCGACTTGTATCTTTCGGTTTCCGAGATCCCCATGCATGCTAATAGCACTTATAACCTGCACATTTTAGAGTAATATTTTTGTGAATAAAAAAATAAGCTTCTACATGTAAAATTTAAAATTAGTCAAGTTGCTAAATAAAGATTTATATATATATATATATATATATATATATATATATATATATATATATATATATATATATATATATATATATATATATATATATATATATATATATATATATATATATATATATATATATATATATATATGTCCGGCAAGGGTCACTCCGGTATACAGTAAAGAAAATAATGGAAAGTGCGAAACAAAAAAAATAGTGAAAAGGGTAATTTTATGTTTGGTATAACCAACATTATAAATAATTCTAAAAGTTTCAATTATTTTAAACTTTTTACCTCCATTTTATTATTAATATAATTTAAGTATGCTATTTTAAGATTTAAGAGTCTCCTTAAAGTCAAATTTTTAATTTTGTCTATAAATAAAGTATTTCAGAAAATAAAACTTATTCTATTTAATTACTCTGCATAATTTAAAAGCATTAGGAAGGACCAAGACCAAGCAAGCGAGCAAGAACGAGCGCTATTTTTAAAAAGTATTATGTTTCACCGCCTACTTTTCTGTTTTTATTAGGTTTTAACAATTTGTTAATTATAAAAAAAAGATGAAAATGTCTGTGCAATGTACCTAATAGGTAACCACGTTCTTAGATTAAGAAGTTTGGATCATCGTGGATTTGCCAAATAACAGATGGCAAATGTGTATGAAATTGCTACCCAGAATCGTCAGAGTATAAAGCTTAATTTTTGTATATTTTCTTCGGGGTAGTATTATAAATCACTTTATTGATTGCCAGACACTTAGTATCGTGCAACCGCCTCCGGACATCCTTAGACTTAAATAAATTTTAATTGTAATTAGGTAGTAATATACTAAGTTTTATATACAGTGCAAGTCTCTAACTTGAAATAAATTGTGTTGTTTGCGATAAACCAAATTACTTTTATGTTTCCTCAATATATGCTGAATGTGTTATTTTCGATTAAAAAAACTTAGATACTCAAATCGCATATAAAATTTAGCTTTTGGCTGTTCTGTAACGTACTTATAATTACAATTTATTTAAGTTTAAGGATGTCTGGCAATCGATGTATTGGCAAGGTGCGAAGTATATGGTGGGGACAGCTGAATCGATTGCAGCGCTCGCTGTGGTCAAATTTTTCAATAAATCATGCTTGATTTAAATATAAAGTATTAGATAAAAATAATAAAAATGGTGCATAATAGTTTTTATGTGCTTAAATGTCAGAATACTGGCAGAAATAATTACTTCAAATTTTATACACAACCACAACTGCTAGTTGGAAATTAGTAAAAAGGTCAAAATGAATAAATGCATTTAAAAGAAATGACGTTCGGGTTTCGAGGTTAGGCCAACTTTCAAATTTGACGTTACAAGAAAAAATACTTATCGTTTCTTGCCGTGTACCGTTTGTTCCTGCCTATTTCTAAAGTTTTTTAATGATTTGTGGGTTTTAAAAAGAAAAAGATTCTTTTTAATAGACTAAGTAGTGTCTGTGTAGTCTCCTGTGATTGGAAATAGAGAAAATGGCTATAAGGCCTTCAGGTAAGTAAGAAAAAGCCCTAGACTCGTAAGTTTGTCAGGTGATTTTTAACTTATCGGACCAATTGCCAATTTTTGTCTAAGGTTAATGAAAAAACTATTCATCAATTAAAAATAAATTATTATTTTTAAATAATATATATATATATATATATATATATATATATATATATATATATATATATATATATATATATATATATATATATATATATATATATATATATATATATATATATATATATATATATATATATATATATATATATATATATATAAATTTACGAAAAATAAATATATATTATACGTAATCTTACACCTCTCACGTGAATTGGAAGCATGATTTAATGCAGCCGTCAGATGTCGTTGTCATCGCGCACGGTGCCAATACTATACCAAAGAAAACATAAATAAATTAAGCTTTATATTGTGACGATTTTGAGTAGCAATTTTATACACCATTGGTATCTGCCAAGGCCAGGATGATTCGAAAATCCCTTCCTACTTCTGTTGGGTTCATTGCGCCGAGAAACTTATTGCATTTATAATATGACTTAAGTCTGGCGGTCACGTGGCTTTCGCTTTAAGAGTGAACATGACAATAATCGACCAATAATGGACGAAAGCAGATCATGTAATTATAAACCTCAACGATCATGAGCCAACATTTGTTTTCTCCCGCTTTGTTCGCTTCCTTGGTCTGTATTCGCCTTTAGAAACAGTTGCAAATTATTTGTCTTCCAGTACAATTACTAAAATTCCTTATTATAACGCAATTCAACTATTTACTCTAATTTACCATCGAATAAAATCTTCCACAACTGCGCCCGGATTAGCGGCTTTAAATGATTCCATATCGGATAAGAGGCTTGCGCTCATAATTCTCGCTCGTAATTCAGATGCTTCTTGATTTGATCCTAATTTAAGGAGAATATCTGCAAAAACAGAAAAAATGCGGTAATTAAATTTTATTAGACACCTTTATTTATAGCAAGTATATACAGGGTAAAACGAAAAAGAAACTTAGGAAGTATAAAATTCAATTAAAATAAAAAAATATTTGTTTGGGCGCACATTGTAAATATTTTTTAAAAGTTGTAATTAATTATTACTGTTATTCGTATTATAATACCAAAGACACAAAGACCATTTTGTACAAGGTTGCCCAATGCCCATATAGTCGTTTGGGTAAAATAAGATGTTGTTGCAGATATAATTTATTAAAAAAAACTTAAAAAACAAAAAAACAGTCAACAAAAAAGCATTAAAATAGGCAAAAAACTGTTAATTAAATCTACTGTCACTCTAAAATGATTAATAAATATATTACCCGTGTCCTCTTCTAGTTGATCTTCAGTCTTTAAGACAGGATCTTGGGTAAATGGAATATACAAGGGATCACCGGTTTTTAGTAATTTCATATCACCAAATTTACTTAATCTGCCAACAGGTTTATCCCACAAAGAATATTTTTCCTTTCTTTTTTCTTCCTCAACATCGTCAGTAGCATCAAAAAATTCGTCCTCAGAATCTTCGGAATTTTCTGCTGACGCATATTTTACCGTCTCTCTTGATATTTTTCGTTCAAGGCAACAGTTTAAGAGTTGAAGCTTTTGATTCAGAAGACATGTTCTGAGGTCGGGTACTCCAGGGGATAACCTATAACAAATTAGTGGAGGTTAAACCAAAAGATATGATTTTCTCATAATTGATCTGTGGTAGGGTGACCGAGGCGAATCGGACCAATGGGTAATTCGGATCAAAATAAGGAATCCGTTAATATTTTGAAAAACGCAACACGAAACGCAAGTGCCAAAGCCATCGGTAGTGTTTCAATTGGACTAGTACATAAGTGTTATATGTCTTATATTACTTGGGAAAGGGCCTATTTTAGAAAACATTTTAGTTTTTAGGCATAATGTTTTAGGTTAATGTGTAAAATATTTGTTTAAAAAGTCTTTAATATGCGGTTATTCGGATCACGCCATCAGGGGCCAATTGGATCACTTTCTTAAAATTACTTACTTTATAGTTGAGATCATAATACATTTTTATTTTATTGTAGATGGTTTGACGCACAAAAAAAAAAACAAAAGCGGGTAAATAGTTCTAAGAAAAAATTACAGAAGCAGCAAATAAACTCCTGAGCCATGAGCTAAAATTACGTCGCGTCGGGCTGCTAAAATTTACAATTTGCTATACACAAGCTTACAAAGAAGAGTCTCTTATTAAGACACGTGGTGGACAGCCAGTCTTAGACAAAAAAGAAAAAACGTAAGACTGATAAAAGTACGCCTGGAATAACAAATAAAGGTTTATCTGCAAACCAAAGAGATTGAAGTTGTATTTCCTGCTCAGAAAAGTTCATTCATCAACCATCAGATTATTGAATTCAGTACCATCCAAGCAAGGAATGGTGCCACGAAAACTGTGATGATATGGCAGGGAAAAAAGGTCCGTATATATGTGATTTATGTGCTAATAATTAATATTGATCTCATTAATCATTACTTCAATTTTGTTAATAATTTTAAAGTTTGTAGTGTTAAAAAATATCTGATTTGACCAAATGTTATGTACAGGGTCTTTGATTATATTTACGTGGCATCTGGAGCCTTTATTTGTGATGATAGAAAAAATGATTTATATAAAAATTAAAGGTTTGTTTCATATTATCTTTTAAAATTACCAGTAAAAAATATTGCTTTAAAAAAATTAAAAAATATAGGCAACTTCAACTTTTTTTTAAATGGAACACCCTGTATACTATACAGGGTGTTCCATTTGTACAACAAAAGATCTTTTTTTTTCTGATTTCAAATATATACACAATGATGACATTTGAGTAAACCATTTTTAAGATATTTAAGCTTAAATTATAAATAAATTAAAAACAAATTATATTAGTAATAGAGTTGCCGCGAGACGAGACGAGACGAGATAAAGCCTTGTCTCGTCTCGTCTCGAAATTTCGAGATAATATATTTCGAGACGAGACGAGACGAGACAAACGTTTGTCTCGTCTCGTCTCGTTTTGTCTCGTTTGTCTCGAGTTGTTTTGGTTTATTTCAATAAAATTAATTTCAATATACAGTGCAGTAGTAATGTATAGGATAATTTTAATAAAAATAAGATCGGATTATAAAAATGCTTGGACCCGTCGACTTTTATTTTTAGGTACATGTTACACATTTTTTAAACTAATTTTTATGTCTGCACAGGGCACAAGATGGTGATAAAAAGACATATTGTTTAAATGGAACACACATATTTTATCATTACATTATTATTTCCAATGTTTAATTCTAAAAATGTTCATTCTCATTTTTTTTTACCAATTTTTAACTTTTTCCATAATAATTAAGTATACCCAAACTATCCTAAATGGCAATATTCTTATACATACGTAACTTTCTGGGTATAGAATGTAAAGTAGGTATAGGAATTTCTAGAATTAAATAAATATAATCCAAAACTGTAAAAATATGAGTAGGTATAGGTATTCTATTTTATATTTTAAAAAAATATTTTTGTAGCACCCTAACACTTTATGAACGTGCCCTGTCTAATTCAAAATATCGTTAAAATTTAACATACTATTTAACCATATACCCAATACTTACATAAGCACATTATCTACACATCTTATATTCAAGGCATTAAATTACTTACTCCTCGCCATCGTTGACTCACCCTGTACACTATATATCTACAAACTAATTGCAAAATCTGCTGCAAGCAATATGTATTTTAAGGAGGATGCATTGTTTTCAGTTTAAATTAAAACTTTTTAAAACATAATAGCGGCAAAAAGTAACAGAAAAACATTCAAAAACAACCCTCTGCATAGGCATCAAAAACCGTTTTATTCGAGATGCGGCAATAGTTCTTGCATGTTTTTTACTATTTAAAGATCTATAGAGCGGTTGCCTTTTTAAAATGTTTTGACATTTTTCCTTAGTTTATTCTTGTGTTTGAAGCTTGTAAGAAGTAAGAAGATGAATAAATATTTTTTAAAAATGGAACACCCTGTATAAATGCTTATATTTTTTTATAACACGCCTTGTAAAGAAAGGTTGACGTGATTAAGCTTTTCTTAAAATTGTGTAGTTGTCTCGAAAAATTGGTGATTTCAGACTTTACGGACACCCACAATATGCAACTAAAAATAAAATAATGAAGCTAATAATGTGTTTTTTTATTTAAAATAAAAATATAGAACATATAACTGACATAAAAATGTCCACAAAATAGAAAAAAAAAATCTAAAAATAATGAAACATAA
>JAHBCN010011722.1:0-28509 GCA_019359885.1 Listronotus oregonensis
AGACAGTTTAAACATCTGTCACTTCTGTCAGAACTTTAACCGCGTTTTTCCGCGTGTTCCCACATCGGTTTACTTTTAAGTTTTAAGTGAATTTCTCCTTAGTAGTTTGTAACACAAATATGAGAGATAAATCTTGATTATCCGCATGGATATTCTTGTTGTCACATAGCAACCCACTTTGGTGAGTTCAATCTTTTAAAGTTTTTAGATTAGTTTTTTCTAATTGTAAAAAACTTTACTTTTAGTTAGTCCTGAGGAAGGAGAAAATAATAAACTCGCGAAAGCTTGAAAAAAAGAAAAGGGTTTTCATTACTAAATCCAGGCCACCAATCCTTTTTCAATAATTCAAAAAGACTGCATCCCCACTACTCTGGTTTATATTATATATATATATATATATATATATATATATATATATATATATATATATATATATATATATATATATATATATATATATATATATATATATATATATATATATATATATATATATATATATATATATATATATATATATATATATATATATATATATATATATGACTTATTGTTGATTTAATCTCGATGCTGTCAATAGGACTTCTTAAAAGAAACGCCAACAAGTTGACTTATTACCTAACTTGAACCATTTTAAAGTTGGAAAGCTGAATCTTTGCAAAAATGATTATTTATAATATGTTATTTACAAGGCGGATAATGCCCGATATGTGTTTTTTTTTTTAATTTAAATATTTTGCAGTGATATTTTGGACGAATCAGCGTATTTAACTGTAATTTATATTGTATTCTACAACTTGTATATCTTTATTTTCATTTGACAAAAACTGCGAAAAACGGCTTCAAATATTCTGGGAACGGCGATCTTGCTCTTAAAGTAGGGTAGGGGGGAGGGGGTTTCAAAGCAAGCCGTAGAGGTACAAACACTTGGCAAAATAAATTTTCTCTAGCCTGATTCAACCCTCTACTACCTAGCGAAACAGAGCGTGATGCGCAATGTTCGAAACCTTCTTTCATAGTTTCGCCAAATTTATATGGAAATCAAAATTATACAAGTTGAAAAATAAAACTAAAAGTTTGATTATCCGTTTATTTAATCGTATTCAAATCGGACAATAAACAGTTATTATTCTAAATAATTGAAAATACGACTGCTAAATATTTAAACTATGATTTTGAAAAAAACACACATTGGACAACGTCGGCCTTTAGCGCGTTTAAAAAAAAAACATTGTTAAAGCACTCAACCTCGAAAACACTAACACGAATCGGAATGCGGTTTTTGCATTCGCTTTCAAAAATTTAAAAAAAAATGTGACTTATACAAATCGCAAATTGCATTGCTGCAGCCAAAAATCCATTCAAAAAATGCATTTTTTTGAGACGGCTTTTGGAAGATTTAATAACTTTGTAAATAAATGTCAGAACTGGCCCAAATCGGGTTCCCGGAGGTTCTCGAGGTCGCTGATCACAATTATGATGTTTAAATTGACCCACAGCCGACCTGGAGCTTAGGAACGCCGATGAACGTCATCTCCGTGGGTCCAAAATTCACGCATGAAGGAGAGAAACTCGGCGCCCGGGGGTTTTTTGGGTCGCTGAATTCAAACATGGCATGGGCGAACAAGTTTAATTGACATTTATGGAAATAAGATCGATGCCAAAAGATAAAGGTTCCAGTGCACCGGGGGAGGGTGTTTTGAGGAAAGGTTTTACTCTGTTTTCGTTCTTTTTCGGAAAGGGTTTCGGGGGTTTTGCACCAGGTATCCGGAGGTACGTTTTCGGGGTGAAATTTGGAACGAATTCCATAACGATTTGTTTCTTTAGCGGTCGTGTCTGGAAACCCTCGAAGACGACGTTTAGGCCCAGGTTCCGGTGCACTAGGTGTTCAGGGGAATCGTTTTTAACGTGAAATTTGTATTCAGCGCCGCAAAATACCTCCATAACGATTTTCGGTTTGTCTTTAGCGGTCGTGTCTGGAAAACCCTCGAAGACGACGTTTAGGCCCAGGTTCCGGTGCACTAGGTGTTCAGGGAATCGTTTTTAACGTGAAATTTGGATTCAGCGCCCCAAAAAACCTCCATAACGATTTTCGGTTTGTCTTTAGCGGTCGTGTGTGGAAAACCCTCGGAGATGACGTTCAGGCCCAGGTTCCGGTGCACTAGGTATTCAGGGGATCGTTTTCGACGTGAAATTTGGATTCAGCGCCCCAAAAAAGTCCAAACAATGATTTTCGGGTTGTCTTTGGAAATCTTGTCAGGAAAACTCTCGGAGATGACGTCCACGTCCAGGTTCCGGCGCACCAGGTGTCCGGGGGGTGTTCGCCGATGCCATATTTGAATTCAGAGACCCAAAAAACCTCCGGGCGTCGAGTTTCTCTCCTTCCCGGCGTAAATTCTGGGAGAGTCCCACGAAGATGGCGTTCATCGACGTTTTTGAGCTCCAGGTCGGCTGTGGGTCAATTTGAACATCCTAATCGTGATCAGCGACCTCGAAAACTCCCGGGAACCCGATTTTGGCCAATTCTGACTTTTATTTACAAAGTTATTAAATCTTCCAAAAGAGGTCTCGAAAAAATGAATCCTTTGAATGCATTTTTGGCTGCAGTAATGCAATTTGCGGTTTGTATAAGTCACAAAGTAGGTACATTTTTTACAAAAAATTTTTGGAAAGAAATGCAAAAAACCGCATTCCGATTCGTCTTAGTGTAAACAATTCCGAACTTTTAGAGTTTTATTGCCTCAACTATAAATAATCATTTTTCCGAAGATCGGTTTCCCAACATTAAAAGAGTCCAAGGTATGAATTTTTTAAAAAGTTGTTAATTTAAGAGGTTTTTACGACTTCTTTCTGCAAAAAATATCTGAAAAAAATTATTCAAACGCAATTATAAAATATATTTTTTCAAATCTTATTGACAGAACGCAATTAAATTACAAATTAAATTAAAGTTTTTTACTCTAAGAAAAAAAATGGATATTTGACAGTTTTTTCATACAAAAAACAGAGAAGAGCTAACTTTTGCACGGATTTTGGTTCTTTAGGTTTCATGCATCTTTTTTTAAAGAGTGGTTTGCTGTTGAATTTTAATAACCCAAAAAAAGCTCTATAAACTGTGCTATAATTCTTTTTTAAAAGGTTCAAAAATTTAAAAAGTCAGATATTATCAGTAATCAGCTCTAGATTTTAATTAACAATTTACGTTCTTTTTGTAGAATAACCCTAAAACCGTGAGGCAAGGTCGTTCTTAAAATTTTTACCAGCATATAAATAGGTGTTTAATTACGATTATACCAAGTAAATTTTAATTAAATGATGAGTAAATAGTGACCGATTAAGTTTAGAATTCGTGAAAAATAGCTGACCTTGTGCATTTAAATGTATTGTTTGTAAATAAATATTTGAAATTTATAAAAAACACAGAAAAGATTGAATAAGTTTTATTTTTAAATTAAGTTAAACACGTAATGTATAGCTGAAGGCCTATTTACGCACTTTAGTGACGTCTCAGTCCCGGTTCGTGAAGTTGTACCAGTCCCCAAGAAAAAAATATTGTGGTTTATTTTAAAATCAACAAAATCAACACGTTGACATATGCCAGACACAGTAAAGTCAGTATTGTTTCAGTATCCGTTTTACCCAAACGTATATTCGTTGCCGACGAATTTTTTGTTTTGACATGAGCATCGGACCGGTAAAGCTCTGAATAGGTTTAACAATTTCACCCAGAAAACCAAGCATTTTTTTGCAAAATTTAATTCAACCTATACCAAATTTTCTTAGCTTTCCATTTCTGTTATTTATGAGAAAATGACAGAAAAACGAGAATTTTATAAAAAAATTAGGTTTACTGACCCGTACTACCTCGCCGGTGTGAGTTGCGACTTTGCCACAATGTAGAGCATTCAATTCTTTAAAAATCCCGTCTTTGGGCGAAAAGGCGATTAAAACATAAAATTCAGCTTGCTGAAGTGATAGAAATTAATAACACAAAAAGGGTTAAGATTTACGTGTTTCCTTAAATGGAAAAAAGCTTCACACGAAGCTTTTCATGTAGAGCAGAGATTTTAATATTAGGTGATGAAATTTCAGGGATTTTTTTTTTTTTTTGGGGTATTTCCAAAAAATGGTCACCAAACAAATCACCCTAAATTGCCGCATCCTAGCTATAGATAATTATAAAAAATATTCTTTTGACCGAACAGATATTTATCTCTATCTTCAAATCAAATACTACCAGGAAGCACACAAGGAAGACAGTATATAAAATTCACCGCAACCAAAAATTTGACAGTTTTTCAATCTATAAAAAATTTTCCTGAAAACCAGGTTTCTTTTAGTTTTCGACCTAAAAAACACACTGGAAGCATCTGTAGAATCCTAGAAAATTTCCTTATTTTTTTAAATATCCTTTTGGATAGTTTGCGTATCGTGGTGATCTTATCAAAATGTGTATTGTTTTTTGGGGATTACAGGGATTTAAACTGAAATACTGTCTTATTGTTATAAACTTTAAATAAAATTTAATATAAAATACATTAAATTATAATTTTTATCACTATTTTATTGCACTTGGTAAACTATATATTAAATTCGTTATTTTACACTTTTTAGCACGTGTCACTAGTAAATTAACTAGACAGTTTCCTGATATTTAACAGTTCATTATTTTAAAAGAGTACATTTTCTTCAAAGGTTTTTTATCCGCAAACTTGAAAAAACGAGAAAAGGTTTATTTTTGGGTTGAAACGAAAAAAGCTGTTTAAATTATATCAGGAAACTGTTTAGTTAATTTGCTAGTTACACGTAAAAAATATAAAATAACGAATTTAATAAATAGTTTACCAAGTGCAATGAAATAGTGATGGAAGTTATAATTCAGTGCATATTTATATCAATTTTATTTAAAATTATAACAATGGGACAGTCTTTAAATTTAAATCCCTGTAGTTTCCGAAAACAATATATTTTTTTAAAAAGCTCACCGCGATTACTGAAAGTTAATCACTATTTTGAATTTGTTTGTTTAATTAAAAAAAAATCCTAAATCCAAAAAAACTAATAAAATAATTTATGGTTAATGGCTTAGAAAAAATAAAATATATAAAATATATATATATATATATATATATATATATATATATATATATATATATATATATATATATATATATATAAAATATAAATATATATATATATATATATATATATATATATATATATATATATATATATATATATATATATATATAAAATTTATAAGGATAAGTTGTTCAGAATTTAATTTTATGGCGATGGGTAAAATTTTGAGCCATTTGGATAAAAACACAAATTTGAACTTTTTTTTCTATAAAAATATATTTGTTTGAAAAATTTTTCTTTACCATTTAGAAACAGGTTTTCCAGATCTGAACTAATGTTTCGGCACATTTTTTTTTTACTTTAGTAAGTTAGTCCTTTTTGCAGATTTTTTTTAAATGGTATTTTTTGGAAACCTGAGTTGTCGCATAGGTTTTTTTAAATACCGTAACTCGGAATTTCAAATATTAATTTTTAACCGTTTAAACAATTCAATGTAATAATTAAAATAAGTCCAAATAAAAAATTAATATTTAAAATTCCGAGTTAACGGATTTAAAAAATGCCTATGCGACAACTCGGGTTTCCGAAAAATTACATTTTTTTAATTTTTCGAAAAAAAGGACTAACTTACTAAAGTAAAAAAAAACTAAGCCTAAACATTAGTTTAGGTCTGGAAAACCTGTTTCTAAATAGGAAAGAAATTTTTTAAACAAAAATATTTTTATGGAAAAAAGGTCAAAATTTTTGTTTCTATTGAAATGGCTCAAAATTTTACACATAGCCATAAAATTAAATTCCAAACAACTTTTCCTTATAAATTTTTTTGATATTTTGACAAATAAGTGGACTTTTGGTCAACCGACCTAACAAAATTCAAATTTACTGCCAAATAACAAATGACAATCCGGATCGTTCAATTGTTTCTAAGGTTTTAGGTGATGCAGAGTTCGAATCGATTTTTTTCTAAACGTTATAATAATTTTTTTTCCATAAGTCGCATACTTTCTGGCGGTCACTGTATATATTTAAAAAAACAAAATTGAAAGTAATTATGAGAGGTAGGTACCTCTTCAAAAAAATCTATGGTTGTTAAACTTCTCGACTCCATTTTGTATCGATTATTTGGTTTTATTTTTATAAAGTTTTATATTCGATGAATTAACGGATTTCTAAAAAAATTGTAGGTCCCTAGTTTCTTTAATTAAACGTTTTAGTATTGTGAGTGAGGCGTTAATATTCATACTAGATGGTATTATTACTTAGTTAATGGATTATGTTTACATGCTTATAAACTAAGCTAATAATAATGTATTATTTTTCTGTGTTTACTCATGGCGGTATTTACCAAAACCCTAATTAACTTATTACGCTGCGGAATTATGATACATAAAGTTAAACTACTGGTCTTTACCGGACGTAGCAAAAAAGAATTGTTATTTTAAAAATGGTTATTCTAAATTTCAAATTAACTCTAAAATTAATATAAAAATCAATTTACAATATTTTTTCTCTAAAAATACTAATTGACTGGTTTAAGAATTTTTCCCAAAACAACTTGACTTTATTTTACTGAATTCATTCCAAGTTATGGGTTCGCACCGTATATTTATATAACAATAATGTTATGATGTAACAAATATTTTATTTACTATTTTGAAGGTATAAGGTTTTAAATGACAATGCAAATTGCATACGAGGTTGTACTAATAACATACCTTTTGTAAACAATTTAAAAATAAAATGTTTTTGTGCTTAATACTAGCATTTATATTTTTTAAGAAAATCGTTATAGTTATCAGTATTTTAAATACATGTTATCAAACGATATGTATTTTTCACATTATTATTTCTTTAAACTTGTGATTTCCTTTAAAACTTGTATTAACCAACGTTGATGACTGACACATTTCTATGCAAAATTTATTTAAATTGTAATCCTTTTTTACTATAAATTATGAACATATTCCTGTGACTTACAAATCTCCTTCAAACATTTTTTGTGGTACTTGTGACACTCTAAAAAGTCCATTATCCTGCTTCTGCTACTACGGTTCAATTCGGTATTTCCACTTATCATCCGACACAGCACTGGCCACAAACAGACACACACTTCAAAATTTAATCACACATTATTATTATTATTTTTATAATTAATTTTTTAAACAAGGTTAATATGATCTAGGGAATATAAAGTCTGCTGTTATAATACCATGCAACACATTACTCTGCACCAAGGGCGAGATTGCGCGTTCAGCACAATTTTCTGAGCCGTTTTCCAAATTTGTATAGAAATCAAAGATATACAAAATGTAGAATAAAATTTAAAGCTTAATATTCCCCTTACTAAAATCATATCTGAAAATTAATATTACTATACAGGGTGTCCCAAAAGTAAAGGGACACAGAGCAACAGCAAATTCCTTAGGTCAAAATAATGCAATTTACGTTAACTTGCCTTATCCAAAAGTTAATAATAACAAAGATACAGGGTGTTAAACTTTTAATTTTGCTTTCGTTTTTTCTTAATAATTCTTTAACCAAATGACCTAGCGGTACAAAATTTGGAATCTGGGGGTTTTCTGAGGCGAGAAATTTAAATTCGTCCACGCTTTTGATGTTGCCACTAGAGGGCGCCAGCTACGGCCTACCTTACTTGTTTTAAATGTCGTAACTTTTTTTAGGCTTAGAATATTGACCTGTTTTTAAAAATAAGTTCTATAAATCATCTGCATCAAAAGTATACTCTAAGAAGTTCCTGGGCAGCGTTCTGAGTCCAACCTTTTTAAAAATTTCAAGTTTTTGAGAAACGATTTTAAAAAATTTGGGAAAGTTTGTTTTAATATCTTTCAATTTAAAGTCAACACCTCATTTAACAATTCCCCTTTTAAAATTTGTTTTTCATTTAAAAACCCAATATTTTTGAATTTTAAAATTTTTGTTTTTGAACCTTTTTTTTAATTAAATTTTTACAGGCCATGGTATTATTGTAACCTGTCACGTTGAAAATGTTTTAAAAATGGAAAAATTATAAAAAAATATAAAACAAATTTTAAAAGTGTTATTAAACCAGTTTCAATTTAAGTCATCAAATTCCTAAAGAAAAATTGAATTTGTGTTAAGAGGAAAGTGTTCGCACACGATTATATCCGCCTCAAACAAAACTAAATTAAAAATTTTAATTTTTTGTATAGCCACAATAAAATATTTTATTTGGAAAACATTTTAAAACACTTTTCTAAATTAATCCAGCTTAGATAAGAAAATTTTTTATTGCCAATTTTTTGTTTATGAAAAATTTTACTGTTTAACTTTTTTGTCCTTAAACAACTTATAGTTCTTTGGACACCAAATATTTTTTACCCCAAAATATTAACAACTCAAAATATTTAAGATATTTTACCTATTAAATACAACTAAGAATTCTTTACACAAAACTAGACAAAATTCTGAACTTTATCTTTCAAATCCATGTTCAACTTAATTTTAAAAACATCTTTATTTTATGACTCATCATTTCATCATTTACCCGCTAGTATTAAAAATATAGGTAGTTTTCATTTGTGTTCAAATTGTCCATTAAAAACTTATTGTTGGGAAAGGCTTATTATGTATTGAATACTTTAAACATGATTTAGAATAAATTTATTGCACAGAACCATTATAATATCTTTTTTCTCGTGGTATTACATAATTTATTCTGATTGGTCGAAAAGATGTATTATTTTATATGACAATAAAGCAATATTATCAGTAATATTATTATTATTAATAAACAGTAATTTAAAAAAACTAGTTGTCGGTTAGCGCCTGCCTTTAGCCTGCACGAACAACAACGGGCCTTAAAATAATTTATATGATTGCAAAAACGAATAAATATTTTATTTTAAAAGAATAATATAGAGAAGATCAATTATTTCGTTTTTTTTATTATTTTAATATTTCAATTTTAGTGGCTAAAACACTTAGTTTGTAAAGCCAAAGCTAGAGAAAAAAAAATATATTTCAATTTGTTTTAATAATTGAGTACAGGGGAAAAACGAGCTAACAAAGCTCAATTACAGTGATTAAATGCGTCAATTAAAATATTGTTAATGTTTGATTAAAAAAACTAATAATGTGATAAGTCCGTAAAAAGTACCGAGTCCTTCCGCTGTGTTCACACGTCGATGTCGTGGTTGGGCCTATAGGATCTTTTGGAACATGCTCATTTTGGTTATCGGCAACTCTTTTGGCTAGCGTATGGGCGGGATCAATAGAGATGAAATCAGCTTAACTCAAGGTGTTAGCATACCGTCGATAGTGAATACATTCTGTGTTTAAACAGGTGTCTCCAACGTTGCCTCTGGATATAGGACGACCTCTAAAGTATCTCCCCTTACTGCGGTAATGCAGGCTCTGCCGTGGTGGACTATTACTTCCTGACTCAAACAGAAAGCGGACAATACGCGTATTCATAGGAAAAAAGTGACAAATGTTGCTGACCGAAAGGATAAATCCTTTTCGAGAGGTGCTAAGTCACAAAGCAGACAAGGTGCGCGACCTGAAACAGGTGATCCTTCGAAAGGTGCCCCTAGTCCCCCGCTTTTCCGGGAAAGGGCATCCACCCAACAAACGGTGTTAGAGGATCTGAATCCAAACAGGGGCGGAAGAACCGCCTTTATAGGGAAAAAGGGTTGCCTGGCTTTAAACAGAAAGCAGTTAGGGTTTTTCTTAGTGGAAAGGGCCCGAGTGCGGCCTCAGAAAATATCTGGTTCCTGTAACAAGGACCTGGTAGCTACCCACGTCACTAGACCGGAGAGAGGACATGACGGATCTTATCATCTGCTCGTCATACTCTTCAGGAGACAGGGACACCAGAACACATCAGAGCACATATTGTGCTCGTGTCCGGTAGCGACACGAGTAAGAGGAGACGTAAGAACTCTCTCCCAACCTGATATTGGATTCATTAGAAGTCTGATCCTATTGGAAAAAATATAAAAAGGTGTGAGCCACAATAGACTTAGCGGTCGCAGTGGAGGGCGTAAAAAGTCCACTCACTTTAAACCTACCTACCTACCTACGGTACCGAGTAAAAACAGGCTGTCGCGTTTTCTAATTATTCTTATTTGGAAAATTATAAGAATATGGAAAACATCAATAAGAAAGCCAAAGTGAGACAGTAAAGGAAATATGTGGAATATTGGATGGGAATTCTTTCCTATAAAAAAAACTTTAAAGGTAAACCTATGCCTATTTTCTTACACTAATCGAACTATTCACTTTTTATTTTAGGTGATTAGATTCATGTGAAAATACCGAAGATTATTTTTTAGTTCAGTTTTGATTTAGTTACTATATTAGTTATGTAGGCATAAAGCTAGATGTTAAGTGAAATAAACATACTTCAAAAAATAAAACTGCTATAAATTCAGGGAAAAAACGGGCTAAATCACGACCAGTTGTCAATAAATTGTTGATTTTTCTATTCATTTATTTTTTTAAATGCTCGCAGTTTATGGCCTATTGATCTCACAATCAGATATTTAAAAAACATATTGAAGAAAAGAAAATTTCGTCAATCCGAATACTTTTAGTTTTTGTAGCGTTTTGTAAAATTGCATTATTTCAAAATCATAAAATTTTCCCAGTACCCTTTAATTTATTTCTTTTGCACATAATAATTTGGAGACCCCAAAATATCTTTAAATATTCCTGGAGAGTAATTGCACCCTCTTTCCCTCCTTACCTTCGCCAGTGTTTTTTTTAAATTCTTTTTGCACCACTTTTTTAAAGATAGCACTGTTTTTTGGTAAATAAATTTTAGATAACAAAAAAAATATCTGTAAGCTGTGTTAGATAAGAACAGATTATATCGATGATGTTAAAATAAAGAAACCTTCACAAATCAAAAGCACACATAACTCTTACTTAATAAAAATAATAAAAGATATTTACCCATACAACGACGAGACTACCTTCACTAAAAAGCTAATTAATAAATTAAATACCGCTAATTATTTGTTTTATCTGCAAAATTAAACACCTATATATAAATCTTTTTTATTTATATTTTGCATACCGCTCTAACCTTCGAATAAAATAAATTTGGCATGTATATTCGAAAATTTCACATACACTTAACCTTACCGTGTTAATTATTCTCTTGGCGTAAGGTGTTTACTATTCCGTTCAAACACCTGACTTGATTCACAAATAACGAACAGTTTACAGAGAGTTTTCGAAAAATAAATTACTCTTTTGTATAATATTATTACACGATTTTGTTATACATACTACATAATCGTTAATGAAATATATACAATATTTTTAAACATTCTTTAAATAATTGGCAACGGAACTTTACTATATAGGGGTTCAAAGGTAAAAATTTAGAATTTACTTAAAGAAGTTATTCAGTGAAATTCATTTGGTTTTAAAAGGAACTGTCAAAATTTGACATTTGTTAAACTTTAAAGTACTATCATTCTTTCTCGAAAACGGGTAAGTATGTGATAAGTTTTGTTACACGCAAAATTTAGGGGTCATATTTACATGTAAAAATATTTTTAAGGATTAGATCATGGGTTTTCCGGTCAGTTTGTTTTTAAAGATTTCGTGGTTTCCAAAGTTTAGGGCTTTTAAAAGCCTGTTTAATCTGCTTAAAAAACCTCTGGAGTTTGTGATTACGTTTTTTTTTTTTAACCAAACGTATATTTTGGGTCAAATATTTCAAGGGGCAAAAATATTTTAAGGACTTTAGATTAACAGGGGCCATTTTAGCATCATTAAATTATAACAAATAAATTATTTAAAATTATAAATAATATAAAATATTAAAATTATAAATAAAACATGAAATAGCTAAGTGTACTTTTGGTTTTATTTCGAAAACGGTCAAAGTCAGAACGAAAAAGTCCTGAGGTACTTTTTAAGCATAATTAAAACTGGCTTTAAGAAAGCAATACATTTTTTTTTTGAAAAATCAGTGGCGTACAGTTTTTTTCGCTAAAAATAAGTACTGACCAGCACGAACGCCACTGATCTAAGTGCCTTAGAAAACAATTTTGTACATGCAAATGTGACCTATATTTATATATTCGCGTGTACAAAAACTTATCTTAATATCTCCACGAGTTTTCGAGAAATGTGAAATAAACTATAAAAGACAAAAAACTTTAATCACCCTGTATCACAAAAACAAGCATTTCCAAACCCATGATTATATGAACTTTTTTTCATATTTTTGGATGTACAATCTGCCCCTAAATTTTCCTTACAACATTCTGTAACACCCTGTATAATAATATGTGTAACAACTTACTTGTTTTTATCTTGATTTTTCTTTTATTTTAAAGGTCTCTGTATTTTTTTAAAGCTCAAACTGATGGTAAATCTTTGGTATAGTCTGTCTCAAAGTATATCGTTACGGCTTTTGACGGACCATACCCCAATAAACCTTTAACGATTTTATTACCTATTATTATTGGGTAAACCCATTTGTTCATAAGGGCAGGGGTGGGCCAGGTATGATAGATCACTAACCGAAACGTTGTGTATCAATTAACAAATAAAGACAATGGAAGTCCAAGATTTTAGTGTTATTGAAACCATAACATTGTCTAACACTTTTAAAGAAACGTCAACCAGACTTGTTTCTTATACCAAATATCAACTTAATCGGTTAAAGAATAAAATAAATATGCCAAAAAAATTAAACAAAAATGATATTTTACATCCCTGTATCTTGGTAATGGTGGAGATTTCGACAATTTGTCACATAACTTACTAGCATTTTTTTTCAATGTAGAATTACTATCTTAAGTTTCCTAATGTTGTTTCCGGACATCCTGTATATTGTTTCCAAGATACATGGCATTATTTTTTTAAAATTCTAATATCCTATGACCGTTTTTTTAAAATCTAATTGGGTTGTTTCTAGAAATAAGCAAAACTAACTAGATTAAAATTATTATTAAATCCATTGGCGTATTAAAAGGGGCAGCACTTCAACCAAATCTATTGACAAAAAAAGATGACGTCGTTTTATATTAAATTTTATTTTATATTTTATTTTTTACGTGTGTAAAATCTTATAAACCCTATAATCTACTTATCAGGTTTTTTTAAATTTTTTCTGTTTAGGGCACCGTGAAATTTTGGCAGCGTAAATCATTTACGCTCATTGATAGATATATTTTTTTTGTTTGATGTATAGTATATTATCAACATGAATTTGCGTGCCATAACGACCGTGATGTCACTGAAATTTAAGTCGGTTTTGACGCTCCCGGTATTTATAACTACGAAACAAAATTAAAGTTTAAGATTTGAAATATTTTTATATTACTAACAAAATGACTTACCTAGATCTTCATATTAATTTAAGTAAAATAATTTTTTACATTTCTACAAATGCTTTCTTATTAAATTAAAAAATTTGTCACAAAGTTTCCTTTTAAACTAAATAAATTATTAACTGCGGAAAATATTTTTTTCAGAAAACTGCAGTGCCAATACAAAAACACCATGAGAAAATGTACACAGGACTTCACCGATATTATTAAGTAAACAAATCAAGTATATCTTTTTGGAGAGCCGCCAAAAAAATCAAATTTTAATTTAAAACAGTCCCGATAAAACAATCGTTACGTGAAAATTATTTAATAGATGATTGAAATTACTGAGTGTTTATAAATATTTTAAAGTTTAATTAAATAAAAACAAGTTAAAAGGCAATTTTTGGAATTTTGAAAAAGGGTAAAAATATTGTAAAGAAGATTTAAATAATGCGATATGGAAATCCAATAATATCACGTTCTTTTCTATTCTAAATTTTACAGGTAGTAACGAACAAAATACCTCATGTATCCGAATTTGTATATGTCTTGTAATCGACACTATATTCGGATCAAAAGTACGAGTGGCCACATATAGACCTGGAGCCGAGAGGGTTTTTGCATGTATCATAGGCCCCACACCGAGGCTTTGGGGGCTGATAGACAACGTTATACCCCACTTTGACTTTCCGGTATGGCATCCCTAAACTGTAGCTTTTAGGAGGGGTGAATTTTCAAACGTGTAAGTAATATCCATGCTCTTGGATCTTGGATATTGATTTATGTCGCCAAAGTCCGCGAACCCAATATCCCATACCAATATGGCGTCACTTAAGGTCCGCCATACTGACCGAAAGGGGTAATTTTTCCACTGTAGACATGGTCCATGGGCCCCACGCTGTTGTTTCGTGATATTTGTTAACAATGAACTGTAGAACAGGGAATTCAAGACGCCATACCTCTGAGTCGTCGCCAAGTGACCGCCATAATGGGGCAAACATGTCATTTTAGTGATGAAACGAAAAATAGTGATTGCAATTCTGAGACATATGTCATTTCGATTTTTTTCTGCAAATAAAAATAGCAATCGTTATTAACAAAAAACGAAAAAACAGCCATTGTTTTTTGATGATAACTCAAAAACTATACAAGATAGCGGGAATTGCAAAAGAGATCCTTAAAGGATGAAATTTTTGATAAAAAAAACTTCAAACGCCCGGATTTCTAGCTTTAATATTTATAATTTTTATTTGTTGCTAAAAACGGGGCTACGCGCTCCCGTCTTGTTATAAATATGAAAATTTAAATATAAATATAAATAATTTTATAACGTTATCTTATTGAGTACACTCATAGAAAGGACTCCAAGAGGCGAAAAATGTATAGGGTCATTATTTAAACAATTATTCAGCTTTCAATGAAGAAGGAGGTATGAAAGAAAATAGTTAATATATTACAATAGGCTAGCTTTTTTAAAAATGCATTTAAAAAATTTATTTCCAACAGGACTTTCTTTCTTTAATTTCTTCAAGGGTTGAAATGACACCATATTTTGTTATTTTGTTAAAATTTTGATGTCAAATTATTTCGATGCAGTACTCACTAGAGAGGCGGCATACTCATCCCGAAACCGGCGCGCTAGAGATTCTTTCTAAGGATCTGTTTTTAGAATTTCCGGATATATATATATATATATATATATATATATATATATATATATATATATATATATATATATATATATATATATATATATATATATATATTACAGGGTCACTCAGACCTATTTACCCAGCCATTTTTTCGAAAACGGTTTGCTAAAAAAAATTGTTTCAGATAAAAAGTGTCCAGTTTCTTAAGTAGATTCTCGAAATTAAAATATAATATATACAGGGTGTGCCATGAATAAGATAATAAATTTAACTTTTATTTTTGTAATGGAACACCCCGTATGTTTTCAAGTTTTTAAACTCTTTTATTTATTCTACATTAATATTATGTACTATGTCCTAGATCTATCTAACGCCGTTTCCGATTTATTAAGTAATTTATGTCTTTATTGAGATTTAGAATACTCAATAAATACCTCGCCACCTGCTTTGTACAAGTTTGAACTGCCCTGGTATCCGATTTCGATAACTTTATTATAAATATGTTCTATAGTTTTGTGGCGAATTCATGTTTTGATATATTTTTTTCAATAAAGATTAATATTTTTGATTTTTTGGGTTTTTTTTGGGGGGTTTTCTTTTTTTTTTTTTTTTTTGTTGCAGGCGATAGGGGTCAATAGAGTTGAGCAGGCTCAGCTCGCTATACCCCGGGACCTAGACCGACCGAACAGAATTTTTGAAAAGGTGTCAGTTGTGTCAAATTGAAAGTGGTCATCAATTTGAACATATTTTATAGTTTGTTAGACTATTGTAATTAATAAATCGTTGTTAACTTATTTTTATTTTAAATCGCAAAAAGTAAATACCTTCCAATAAATCCAAACGGCTTAAGATAGATATAGGACATAGAACATAAGATTGATGTACAATTAATAGAGGAGTTTGAAAACTGAAAAATATACGGGGTGTTCCATTACAAAAATAAACGTTATATCTATTATCTATTTCACTTTTTATCTGAAACAATTTTTTTTTCAACGAACCGTTTTCGAACAAATCGTTGGGTAAATAGGTCTGGGTGACCCTGTATACAGTGTCTTTCAAAAGTTACGTAGCGGTCTTGTCGATTAAAAATGTCTGTACTTATACTACTTTCTGCTTTTTCGGAAGTTCTGCGAAAATTGACTATCCCAATATTATTACTTCAAACATTTTATTGGTGTGCCGTATATTGAACATTAAGTTTGAATCAGACATATCATTCTGAACATTTTTGCTCAAGGAACCCGATATTTTTTAGATATAAACTTCTTTTTTCTAATATCCTTTTGCCTTAATGTGCGGTTATTTAGACTTTTTTAATCCCATTTTCTCAAAAATCAACAAGGAGTCGCGCCTTATCAGGTAATAAGGGGAAAGGGGTTCCAATAGTTTATAGTTTAGATTTCCTGATTTTTTCATTGTCAAAACCCTTTAAGCGTGCGGGTGCATTATCCTGATAAAAAAACAACTATTTTCTTCAATAAACCAGGTCTTCTCCACAAATATTTTATCCAGTTAAAATGAGAAAATAAAGTAGTATTCATTCGTTATAGTTTTGCGCTTCTGGCTGCTGGATATCCGGTTTCCGTCTACTGTTTGGACTGCTGTTTAATCTCAGTAGTATATTAGAGAATTCAGATTTCATCTGTAGTGATTAATTGTCAAAGCAAATCAGTCTTATTTTTGTTAAAACTTTCCAACCATTGGTCAAAAAGTATCATACAAGTTTTCTATATTACTAGAGTGTTTGCCCAAACGAAAATAATACATCTTCTGAACCTATTCAAAAAAGGTAAGTAAAATCTTTTTACCCAATCTTTCAGCTTTCTTGCTTTATTTTCATTCTTATACAGTATCCATCCCCTTTTTAGTTGTTTTTTATTTATATTATTTGTTTTTAAAGATAAACGCATTATAGTAACCTTCAATAATCTATTGTAATAAAAAATCCTAACCCTATTAAAATGTTATTAGTTAAGATTTAAATTAATAAATATTTTATATATAACGGTTATACACACACATTGATTATTGGTTCGACCGAGGTCATTCTCGAGGGTAGCCACATTTAATAAAATTTTAAAATCTTGGTCTTAATACATATAATTTACCCATATAGAATGATATATTTAATTTTAAATTTTTAAAGCATCGTTTTAACAAAAAAAAATAAATTCTTCAAAAAACAATTAATTCAACATTATAAAATTATATATTTGTATATACAAGGTGTTCTGCACATAAGTGGATATACGTAAATCTGGGATAGGTGGGACCGTCTGCTATGCTGTCCACCCATATATTTTGACCTGGGCCCTAAGATTTTTTTAGAATTTTTTAATTTTTTTCTGAGCTGTCATAATAATATTATAATTTTTTTAGATAATATGTATATTAATTATCGTGCCTCTTGCTTAGCTACTCTAATATTGGTATGACAGCTCCAAAAAAAAAATCGAATAAAAGATCAGATCAGCATATTTTCCTAAAGAACCTACTTTGCTTCCCCCTCCCTTTCTTTTCACTTCCCCTGCCCTATATGGATAGTAATATTATTTTTAACACTGTTCTACCCTGAGAAAATTTTTTGAACAAAATATATGTTGTATAGTCCAGTAACTGAAGACCAGAAAGTAGACCCCTACGCTGTAAATAAATCTGTACAGGGTAAACACCCTCGTAATTTCTTTATTTCAAAAGATATTGAAAAACGGTTTATACAAAAGTTGTAGGAATTTTAGAGGAGAATATGAGCAGTTTGCCATGAAAATAATTGAACATCTAATAAAAAAGTTATACGAAAAAAATATGGTTATCTTCCTTATTTTAAATGGAACACCCGGTATATTATGTGATTTTTGGATTCTCTAGAAAATTCTAAACCTTTTTCATATAGGGTGTTACATGTCTAAAGTTAAAAGTTTCGGAGCAATGGACAATTGAAAATCAGTAAAATGTCTTATAGCTTATTCTATTAAATAGGCTGAAATGCAAAAAATGTCAACAATGGGACACGTGCTCAACAGTGGCGTTTGGTTGCCGTGCAGCGAGTGGATCAAACAGTCGTCAAACTTTTGATAGTTTACTTGTCAAAGAATATTCTTCTACTATAACTATTTGTTACAATGAACAGAAACACGCGTTACTCAAAAGACGAAATGATAGATATGGTGAATACGTTGGCGAGAAATGTGTATCAGTTGAGAGCGTCCAAACGACAGTAGCTAAACATGTATCCCGACAGGCGGCAACCAAGTTTGAGAACGTTGAAAAAATTAGGAGACAGATTCAGGGAGACCGGAAATGTAGGTTATAAGAAGAGAGTTGTTATTAATAAGCCTGTTCTCAATGAGGAAAATCAGCTACGAGTTTTGCTTTCCGTTCATGAGAATCCCATCCAAAGTACCAATTCCCGGAGCGAAGCCCTTGGTATGTCTTACACATCTGTGAAGAGAATTTTACAAAATCACAAAATGCATCCCTATCGCATTTCGTATCACCAGAAGCTACTACCTGGTGATAAAGAAAAAAGAGCAGATTTTTGTTCTTGGGCTATAGAGAAAATTGACCAAAACCATGACTTTTAAAAACGTGTTATTACCGATAATCTGTTTAAAAGTGATCGTACTATGGACCGACATAATATAAGGTACTACAGTCAACAAAATCCTAATTGAGAGGGAAATTATGAAACAAGGGAGATGGTCAGTGAACGTATGGGGTGGAATTATAGATAACTCTGTTGTTGGCCCATATTTTTTCGGTACTTTAACTGGTAACAAATATTTAAACTTCTTAAGAGAATCGTTGCCGACATTATTAGAAAATGTAAACCTTCAAGTTAGAAGAAATATGTGGTTCCAACATGACGGGGCCCCGCCGCATAGCACACGTGATGTCACTTTTTCTTAACTGAACGTCATGGATCGAAATGGATAGGAAACAGGGGAAATCCATGGTATGAAAATAGGGAAGACGACGGACCGATTCTCTGGCCTCCTAGGTCCCCGGACCTCAGCCCATTGGATTATTTTCTGTGGGGATTCATCGACAATTTCGTGAATGCTACGCCTTGTGAAAGTCCAAATGAAATGAAAGAGAGGATACAAGAGTCTTTTAGAGCTGTCAATCATGATATGCTACACAACACGTCAGAGAACTTTATAGAGCGCATGCATATGTGTTTAGTTGCTGAAGGAGGTATTTTCGAATCCTAGATTACGTTAATGGATTACTAAATGTTAGATGTTTTTGCTATGCAAATAAATGTTTCTTTTTTTTGTTATTTAATTATTTTGCATTTCAGCCTATTTAATAGAATAAGCTATAAGACATTTTACTGATTTTCAATTGTCCATTGATCCGAAACTTTTAACTTTAGACATGTAACACCCTATATGAAAAAGGTTTAGAATTTTCTAGAGAATCCAAAAATCACATAATATACCGGGTGTTCCATTTAAAATAAGGAAGATAACCATATTTTTTTTCGTATAACTTTTTTATTAGATGTTCAATTGTTTTCATGGCAAACTGCTCATATTCTCCTCTAAAATTCCTACAACTTTTGTATAAACCGTTTTTAAATATCTTTTGAAATAAAGAAATTACGAGGTTCCTTCGTTGGACAACCCTGTACAGTTTTCATTTGTGGAGCAATTCTTATATCTTCGCGGATGCTTGCGAGCGAAAAAGTTTATCACGATTCCGACGTGGGAACCCGCAAATGGCCCAGAAAGTCCAAATGTGTTTCCTCGAATATCTGCCAAATATGCGAATTAGGGATTTTGTTTAGACAAAAAGAAGATCACTCGAAATCTAAAAAATCCTACCATTTTTCACAACACCAATATTTTCCCAAAACGGCCATAAAACGTAACATTCACACTGAATAGATGTGGTAGTAGTAATTTCTTACTAAAAAATGCAGATGGGCAAAACAATTTTTTATCAAAACGCAAGAAATATGGTTAGTGATGAGCAAAGCAAGACCAAGACCAAGACCGGGCTAGTCTTGGTCTTGGTCTTGGTCTTGCAAGCCTGGTCTTGGTCTTGCAAGTCAAAGGAAGGTCTTGGTCTTGGTCTTGCACCATCGGTCTTGGTCTTGGTCTTTGCAAGAGTCTTGCTGGTCTTGCTTTTTTGGTAGTGATAATTTAGACTAGTAACTGAATAAAATATATTTTTTTAATACTTAAAAACAAATAAAGACGAAAACTATATTTTCTGCATCCAAATTATAAAACATGCCAATTTTAGCCTTACACATACGTTTGAATTATTTTAAAAAGCATATTTTAAATGTAGGGATTTATTTATTTATGCTCCATTTTTAGTTGAATTGAGACACAACCGGTTTTTATACATTTAGTGGCACATAGAAACATTTTAGTGATAAGAATTATTTAAATTTTCTTTGAAGAGGCATATAAAATTAAAAGAAATACAAAACTATGTACTGTGTGAGCAGAAAAAAAACTTTTAATTTCAACCAGATGTGAAATTTTCATGAAAATGATTTTAATTTGTAAACATTGGTTTCTGATTTAAAAAAAAAGTTATTCAGAAATCTTTTCAGTTCATATGAACTTTTTATTTTTAAATTAGTCAAACATTTGCCGTACAAAGTTTGTACAAATATTGTATAAACATCCTGCATTATACAGGGCGGCTTAATACTGTGACAAAGCTTGATATCTTCAAAACCCGTTTATTATGGTGAAAAACTGAATATAAAAAAATTATAGAAAAAAAGGGCGTAAAATGTGAAATTTTTTGCTATTCCAGAATTTTCCAAAGAAAACCTCCTTATTATTTTATTATTTATGACAAAAAATCCATTTTAAAAAATCACCACCCTGTATATTATGCATATTATGTAAAATTGTAAAACTATCATATAGAAACAATGTTAACGTTTTTAAATGTTCGGTTTTGATAAAAATGACGTCATTATTATTCTTTTCGCAATGTTTTGTCTTTTACGTTTAAACCGTGATAAAAAGTGATATTTAAAATCCATTTGTATAAAAATTATTATTATTTGACATGAAAAACATATTTTTTATTAATTCTTTTTTTAACATTTATATCTTAGTTTTAAGAAGCAATCTAATGGTGCCACTTCTTACAGTGTGGAACAAATATAATTTTTTTCTGGATTTTGAAAATTTTTTATCTACCATGTAAGTGGTAACACTAAATAGCTAATTAAAAATAAAACATTAGGAATATAAAGGTTATTTTCAGCATCTATAACTTTTGTACCCCTAGCTTTTCTCTGTCGTGAACGGTTTCTGAAATATCCTGCTTTGTCGGACCAAATGAGTCACAATCATTCTTTCCGAAACTTGTTATTGAATTTACTCATAATCGTTGTTAAAGAACTTTATAAAATAACAAAGTGTTCCATTTAATTATTATTTTATTAATGAAACCTGTTACTATTAAATAAAAGCCTTTTTTGGCAGTTCTTGCACATTTTTTGTCATTTCTGTATAAAATACCTTTGTATATTGAATATAAAAATTAAATATTAATATATATTTTAAAAAAAGTTGCAGAACTGCAAGAGTCTTGCAGGTCGGTCTTGGTGTTGCGTAGTCTTGCACTCCTCGGTCTTGGTCTTGGTCTTGCATACCCCGGTCTTGGTCATGGTCTTGCAATGAAAAGGCGGTCTTGGTCTTGGTCTCGGTCTTGGTCTTGCAGCAAGACCAAGACCAAGACCGCAAGACCAAGACCGGTCTCGCTCATCACTAAATACGGTGAAGGAAATTTTCTGGGATTATTGAACACTTGCTAAGGTCTCATTATAAAAAAAATGTTAATAACAAACCATTTTTTCAAAAAAATTAATAAATTAATGAGATACTTTGAAAATATCGTGAAAAAAAAACTTTGACCGCTTTTTTAATACTCTAGAAAAATCAGAATGGACCCAAACTCATATGCACTGATAGGTACAGGTTTACCCATTCCGATAAACTTTAAATAATGAAAAAATGTACATTATTGCCCAAGTAATGGAACAATTCGTCCGGCCGCTTATAAGTGAATCCATGAAGCTAGCGGCATTCTAGAGGCAGCTGAAATGAGGGGACTTTTGGGTCCCGTTATCTCGAAAACTATCGATTTTGGAAAAAATTATAAAGACCATTTTGTGTAGATTACAAAGCGATCTTTATTTTTTTGTCAAAACAAAAATTCTTCAATTTGCATCTTTTTTAGCAGGAAACCCATTTTTCGGGCCTTGAGGGGCCATTTTTAGCCCTTTCCCACCTGTTAATATGGATAAACTTTTTTTCGCTTGAAAACATCCCCGAAGACCTAAAAATTGCGCCACAAGGGAAAACTGTACATATTTATTTACAGCTTTGTCCCTTTATTTACTGGACTAGTAGAGCATAGTAAGGGTCATAATTTATAAAAAAAAATCGTGACAGTGTGTCTTAAAATACTTACGTGACATTTTAATTTTAGAAATGTTTAATTTATGTTTCATTATATCGATCATTGCAAAGACTCATAAGTGTCCGGATAATACTTCTTTGGCGCATCTAACGTTTGCAAAAAAGAGCACAAAAAAATTTTATATCATAAGAGAATTTTTTTTTGAAAATTAATTAATTATTTTATTCGAAAAACTTACGGGTGCAGAGGTTTGATAACTCAAAGAAATGTTTCTCTTAAGAAGGTGATTTTATGGTAAAAATATCAACCTAATTTTCCCGAGGGATATCTTACCCATGCTTATCCCGCTATACTTTTTGCATGCCTTACTTCTTCTATTGAGTTACTTCTTATGTAAATCTCTACGCAAAAAACTCGTTATTTAAGTAAATAATTAGTGATGAGCAAAGCAAGACCAAGACCAAGACCGGGCTAGTCTTGGTCTTGGTCTTGCAAGCCTGGTCTTGGTCTTGGTCTTGCAAGCCTGGTCTTGGTCTTGGTCTTGCAAGCCTGGTCTTGGTCTTGGTCTTGCAAGCCTGGTCTTGGTCTTGGTCTTGCAAGCCTGGTCTTGGTCTTGGTCTTGCAAGACAAAGAAAGGTCTTGTTCTTGGTCTTGGTCTTGCACCACCCAGTCTTGGTCTTGGTCTTGCTGCAAGAGTCTTGCTGGTCTTGCTTTTTTTTGGTAGTGATAATTTAAAAAAAGTAATTTTAAATAAAATATATTTTTTTAATACTTAAAAATAAATAAAGAGGACGACTATATTTTTTGAATTAACATTTAAAAATATACCGATTTTAAGCTTACACGTACATTTTAATTATTTGATTAAAAGGCATATTTTAAATGTAGGGGTTTATTTATTTATAGCGCTTCATTTTTAGTTGATTTGTGGCACATAGAAACATTTTAGTCATAACAATTATTTAAATTTTCTTTAAAAAAGCATATAAAATAAAAACAAATCTGTGTACTGTGTGAGCAGAAAAAAAAACATTTAATTTCCGTGAAATGATTCTAATATGTAAACATTGATTTCTGATTTAAAAAAAGTCATTCAGGAATCTTTTTAGTTCATGTAAACTTTTAATCTTTAAAGTAGTCAAACATTTGCTGTACAAAGTTGGCACAAATAAATTAATAAACATTCTGCATATACAAGGTGGCTTAATAATGTGCTAAAGCTCGATAATTCCGAAGCTGTTTATGATGGTGAAAAACTGCGTTAAATATGAAACCATTTTCTATTTCAAAATTTTCCGAAAAATGCACTACCGCCTAAGAAAACTTCCTTATTTTTAGCTTTTAACCTAAAATAAAAAAAATATGGCCAAAAATCCATTTAAAAAATTACCACCCTGAATATTATGCTGAAAATTGTTGAACTCTCATATAGGAACAATATCAAGGTAGATGGTTCTGAAATATTATTTTTTGTCTAAACCGGAAATAATTTTTAAAATTCATTTATATAAAATTATGACATAAGAATAATATTTTTTATTAATCCATCTCTTTAACATTAATATCTTAGTTTTAAGAAGCAATCCAGCCACTTCTTACAGTGTGGAACAAAAATAATGTTTTTCTGTATTGTAGAAATTTTTGATCCACCCTGTAAGTGGCATAAAAAAATACATTAGGAATATGAAAGTCATTTTTAACTTCTATAACTTTTTCTCTGTCCTAAACGGTTTCGGAGATATCGAGCTTTGTCTGACCATTGAGTCACAATCTTATTATTTTTAAAACATGTTATTGAATTTACTCGTTATCGTTGTTAGAAAACTGTATAAAAGAACAAAGTGATTAATTAAAATATTATTTAATTTAGAAACCTGTTACCTAATAAATAATTGCCTTTTTGGCAGTTCTTGACACATTTTTTGTCACGCCTGTATGAAATACCTCTGTATATTGAATATAAAAATTAAATAATTTAATATTAAAAATAAGTCGCAAAAGTGCAAGAGTCTTGCAGGTCGGTCTTGGTCTTGCGTAGTCTTGCACTCCTCGGTCTTGGTCTTGGTCTTGCATACCCCGGTCTTGGTCTTGGAAGCGAAAAGGTGGTCTTGGTCTTGGTCTCGGTCTTGAAGACCAAGACCGCAAGACCAAGACCGGTCTTGCTCATCACTATAAATAATCCATGAGGATTAAAACAATTAATTACATGTCAAAACCCAATGATAACACTGGTTTACAAAATATTAATTTTTATCTGTTGCCGCGAATTTTATGGTGGCTGTTGTTTGCGTATTGCATGTTATTTTCATATGTACTCTCAAAAATTTTTGTTTAGTTCACAAATATTATTGTTAATTTTCATCATTTAAGTGTATTTCTTTGTTGATAACGTGTGTGTTTTACTTCTTTCAGATATATAAAAAAATAAAAATAAATAAATAAATAATAAAAAAAATAATCATATTAATAAATAATAATACATTTTTCTTAATAAAGGACCCCGCAATTTTCCTATTGAAAATGGGTTTCGACCAATTGCTTTCAAACTTTGCATAGTAATATTTTTTAACGCGCTGATCAAAAGTCTCCACGGGCACAAAACCCAGTGTGAAGGGTTGTGGGGTTGAAGGGTATTGGATAGTATTCCGTTACCCTACCATGGAAAGAAATTCGCTATAATTTGTTCAAAATCCGTGAGCAGGAACTTCACATGGCAGGGCAATGGGGGCTAGGTGTGACTGGGTATCCAATTATTGGGGTTGGAGGGTAACAAGTGGCCATACAGCTGCCCGTGAAATGAAATTCATGATAACATGACTTCGCCCCCCGTCAACAGGGAAGCAGACTAGTTGGTAAGATTGGAGTCTGGAGTCGGGAAAGGAGGTATTGGAGGGAAGTGGCTACATACCCCGCTACAGGGAATGTCAGGCTGTAGTTTTGTAACTATTTAGGTGGCTACAATTCGACAGCACTATCAAAAATTTTCGCAGAGCAATTAACCAAACTATTAATTAAAAGTATCCCCAGTGACCTTTGAGGGTGATTTTGGGAGGGTTGGAGGGGTTTTCGAGTTTTGTGCCCGTGAAGACTTATGATAAGCGTGTTGAGAACTATCACTATGCAAAGTTTGAAAACAATCTTTGTCTGAAACCCATTTTTTATAAGAAAATTGTGGGATCCTTTATGTGTTTTTTCTATCTGTAGAAATCTGAAACTCAATAACTAAAGTTGACCAAAAAAATTTAATTATATATTTGAGCTAAGCATGCCATGATTAGCCAACAACAGCGAAAATTTTCCCGGCAACAGATTCATTGTAAACTAGTGTAATTTGTGAGAAAAATGACGTTTTACGAAAATCAAAAGATGTTGATTAAAATCCCAAAGGCCATAGAGTATGATGATATAGAATTTATTTCAATATCAATTTCAATCAAGTATGTCAATTTTAATTTAAGAAATAAATTCATTACAAGTTAAATAAAAAATAATTGATTACTGAACAAAAATGTTTTGCTGTTTCAAAACAAAATCATCGCAATCGTAATTAGTGTCATTATTCATTTTACATTGTTTGGAATATTGTTGTTTACGTTATTAATGTAACACTAGTTAATAAGGTATTACAGTATCACAACTCGAAGTGTTTTTAGAAAAGATTTACTATAAACTGTTATTAGGTCATTTGTGACTATCACTTTAAATAAGGAACAAATTGGTAAGAGCAATTTTATAATTTATTATGGTTTTTGGGTGTGGAAATATAAAAGAATTACCAAGTGCTTGCGTTGTTGAGAACGGGGTAGAGTTATTATCATAACCACAACTAACCACAACTAAATTATCCAGAAACTATGCATTTTTAGCAAAAATATGTAGAGAGCTTTTTAATAGAGAATTAATTTTCTCATGACACTGGCAAAGGATATTGCACATTTCTTATGGATTTAAGTCACCGACAGATTTTTTTAAAATTTTAGTATTTTATTTTGGAGGTCCAAATAAGCATTTTCTTTCATTGCGCCAACCTTGTAGCTTTCCAAGGTGATACCATAAAATGAGGTCAAAAATTCTTAGAAATATTTATTTTATTTATTACAAAATACTGTCTGTCACCCTAGACTGATAAAATTAGGCATTTTCATATAAAAAGAATATATATTCCATACAAAGTACTTTTTTCTATCGTGTACAGGGTTTTTATTTGTCATGTCCTACAGGGTGCCCGATTTATTAATGAACCAACAAATATACAGTCCAGTAGGCCTAAATATAATATATTATTTCAGTTATTATTATAACCTATGGGAATTTCACAACTTGGCAGTAACTCATTCATACATAGAGCGTGTCCCCCCCAAAAAGTCATTTTTAGATACGGGGTAAACCAAAATTATATGGCGGTTCTATTTATATTTTTTTCCAGTCATACTAAAATCGCTGTTTTTTGTCACCGATCTACACTATAAATGAACTGGACAGCAAGTTACAGGTTCCGGTATAAATATATTAGTTTTGACATAGAAATCTACACAAGATTTGATTGACAATCTGTTCCTAACATTATCTTCTTGATTACAAATAAAGCAACCTCTACTTTAAACTAGCACTTTCATGGGAATGGCCATTGGATTTCCATTATTTTCAATACGTAAAAGGCGTTGATGACAATTTAAACACAAAAGACAATTATCATTAAGTACCATATCCACCAAACGAAATCGTTTCCTAAACATCACTGAAAGTTCCAATCTCTGATCATTTACAGGGTTTAAATTGCAAGTGTAACACCGAACCATTATTTTGCTTTATTGTGCAATATTCTACTAACTAACAAATTACTGAATTATTTTTTTAACTGCTGCACAATTTGTTTAAATACAAATTCAAAATAATTTGGCGTACTAACTAATACAAACATATTTATGTATTTGGTAACCAAGCGACACCATTTGTCTAAAAAACGCCTACTACAACAAATATTTTTTTGGGTTAATTATGGGTTTATCTAACTTGTTACTGTTTGAAGTTTACCATAGTGTTTATTTTTGTTTTGAAATGATTAGGGGTTACCTTAAAACTCGTAATCTGTATTTTTAATATAAGATATTATGCATTAATTATTATTCATGTTTGTATTAAATTGCGACATCTTACCTAATACAAAGTCACTTTTTGAAACTTCTGTTACATCACCCAAGATGTTTATAGTGTAGATCGGTGAAAAAAATCATTTTACAACAGCGATTTCAGTATGACAGAAGGAAAATATAAATAAAACTGTCATATAACTTTGGTACACCCACTATCTAAAAATTACTTTTTGGGGGGGGGGACACGTTGTATGTATGAATACGTTAGTGCCAAGTTACGAAATTCCTATAGGTTATAATAATACTGACATAATATATTATATTTAGGCCTACTGGACTGTATATTTGTTGGTTCATTAATAAATCGTGCACCCTGTAGAACATGACAGATAAAAACCCTGTACACGATAAAAAAAAGTACTTTGTAAGGAATATATATATTCTTTTTACACAAAAAAAATGCCTAATTTTATTAGTCTAGGGTAACCGTATTTTGTAATAAATAAAATACATATTTTTTGGGAATTTTTGGCTTCATTTTATAGTATCACCCTGTATAGCTACAAGGTTGGCGCAATGAAAGAAAATGCTTATTTGGACTTCCAAAATACAATACTAAAATTTCAAAAAAATATGTCGGTGACTCAAATCCATAAGAAGTGTACCATGTCCTTTAAAGGAAAACAAAAAATTGCAATAATTATAATTTTCTTAGATTTTTGTCTACAATTTTTTCCAGAGGCCAAACAGGTGGCTGTATCTGGAATTTTACAACTATTCACAATTTTTGCTTATTTTTTTATATCAGATTGATTATATTTTTTAAACAAAAAGTATTTTTATCCAAATAAAAAAAAACGTTGTTCATAATGTAATCTTAAGAATTAAACGTATTTTAATATTGTACCCGAATATTCGCATTTAAATTACCGCCGCTATCTCCATCTTACTGCTGAT